>JAJJMC010019063.1:4003490-4070537 GCA_023531435.1 Papaver californicum
AGTGGCTAAGTGGGGACAATATCGGTGGAAGGTCGGGTCATTACAAATTCACCTTCTTTACTGACCTTCCAGCTAGTTTCTGTCCAAATACAAATCCAAATCCAAAACTTTATCTCTTTCTTGTATTTCAAATTCAATTAAAACCCAATCTTCCTAATCTTGCCAAAACTCGAAAACTCTCAGTAATCCCATATGTTTATCTTTCAACGGCAGTGAACTCGTCTTCTTCCCTGCATTTCCAGCACAAAACAGAGCCCAACTTCTCTACAGATTCGTGAATGAATACTCCTAGTTTCCTTTAACCTTCTAAAACTCTTCTTAACCTTTCTTAGCCATTCAATCTGATCCGGATGACCCTAGCCTTGCCGGAAGTTGCTTCTCGGTGCAGTTAAGACAAAGAACGAGACCAACACAAAGAACTAGTCGTTGATTCATTTTGTGTCTGTTCTGTAAAGAAGCTATTGGTGGCTGATCCACCGACTCGGTCAAAGTGGATAAATTTAACATTTTTATCTCACCAGCAAGATAAACGATAACCGAGAATATCCTTAACTATTAGAAGCCTTATACAGAGGCTTCCCATTTCAATAGAGGGGCTTCCCATGGTTTAAGGGTAATCCAAATATTGGATAAGGGATACCCTATGATAATAGCAAATACTTATATTACCCTTTACTCTATAACCTAAACAAAAAACCTATTAAAACCTAAACAAAAAACTCTTCTTCTTCCCAACCGTAAATCTGCTTCTCTTCAACTCTCCTTCTCCATCAAATTCATCGTCTTCGATTAATCGTCGATTCAAAAATTTATAATCGTCAATCAAACACTATAATAAAGATGACAAATTCTACTAAAGGTATAGAAGGTAGCAGTGTTTTGAATCAAAATCAATCAAACGAAGAAAACCGAACTCATCAATAAATTGAAGAACATACCAGTGGTAAAAGCAATCAAACTCCCCAACCACAACCAATGGTGTATATGAGGTATGATTCTACAAGAACCCATGCTATTTTTCTCCATTTTATGATTGTAATGTGTTAGAACGATTAATTTCAAGTCAAAAAATTAGGTTTCCAGAAACATTTACGGTTGGGTTTGATTGGAATCCAACCGTAAATATATGTTCTCAAGAACTTACGGTTGGGTTCGATTCGAACCCAACCGTAATTGGTTTCTTTTAAATTTACGTTTGGGTTATTAAAATACCCAACCGTAAATCGGAAGGAAGGAGATGAAGATGATATTTTACGGTTGGGTTCGATTCTGAACCCAACCGTAAACTATTTTGCACTCAAAGAAAAATTTGTACTTACGGTTGGGTTCGATTCTAATTGCCAACCGTAAATTATCCTGGATAGTTCAAATTTTTTGTTTTGAAGATTATTTACGGTTGGCTTCGATTCTCAATTCCCAACCGTAAATTCTCCTGGTTAGTTCCATTTTTTTTCTTGATGATTATTTACGGTTGGGTCGGATTGTCAATTCCCAACCGTAAATTCTCCTGTGTAGTTGAACTTCTTTTTTTTGATTATTTACGGTTGGGTTCGATATGTGTAACCCAACCGTAAAGAGTTCTGATTTTTTTAATTTTTGATTGATTGCTTGTGTTGAACTGTTTGTAAATTATCTAACTTGTATTGATTGTATGTCGTAGGAATAAGGATAGAGCAAAACCCAAGAAAAAGAGGGGTAATAATTTAACACCAATTGATCACACTCCAACGCCTCGCCACGAAGTGCATTTAGGGGTAGATAATAGAGGCTTGAGAAAGAACGATAAGAAGAAGAAGAATTTTGAGGTAAGGGGTGGTAGCTCTTCTCAAGAAGTACTACCTCAAGAGGAAGATAATGTTTTCCAAGACTTCGAAGATCTACCGGTGTTGAGTGGAAGTGCGCTTGTGATTAGAGAACCACCACAAGAGGAACAATGTGATGAAGAAGAGAAGGACGGAGAACAATTTGTCGATCAAGGCAAAGGTAAAGAAATTGTTGTTGCTTCTACTCAACCTCAAGTGAAGGAAAAAAAGCCAAGGAAGAAACCATCACCGAAAGGCAAGCATATTCCCAAAGGAAAAGACGTGTTGTTTCCTTAAAAGAAGAATGGAAGACTTTGGGGTGAGGCCCCAGACAGGTCTGCAATATTATTTGGTTATCCGCATTCATGGGCTGCCATAGTTGCTGAGACTAGGGTATTAATCTAAAAACTTCTCTTGTTTTGTTAAATTTCCGTTTGTTTAACTTAAAGTTATAACTTGTTGGTACGATTTTGATTGAAAAAGATTGTTTTTATTCTTTGTAGGATCATACATAGGCCGTGAAAATTGGTTCGTCAAAGGGCTCAACATTGGCCGCTAGCTGAAGAATGTAAAGTCGTCCATGTTCTCGTAAATGGTGCAGGGTTAGCTCCCGGAATTACCAATTCTATGTTGGAATATGATAGTGTTACCTGCACAGCCTTCAGGGAACATTATTCGCCTGAAACTGATAGGGTCAACGCTCACTTTCTACAGTGGTTGAAGGATCTCCAAAAGACGCATGAGTATTCATGGGGAACTTCCACCCTCGCTTACCTACTTTCCAACCTTAGAAAAGCTTCGAGCGTTAGAGGTACTGAGATTGCAAGGAATACTGGTCTTCTTCAGGTAATTTATTGTTGGAATTTCAATGTTTTAACTTCAATTTTTTTTACGCATTATCTTATATTAATATTTATTATCTTCATAGGCATGGGTCTATGATCATTTTCCGAGCCTGGCTCTTAAGAAGGAGTGGAGCGGTGATTTTACTGGACATACATGAAAGAAATTCAGATTCACCGTACTCAATCAATGCATAAAGAAGTACAGATAACAAAGAAGAGAAGTGAAATTGATGCTTTCACCGTAGAAGATGTGGTGTTTGATCCTTATGTGAATATTGACATAGTTGATGATGGAGTTGTAGAAGATTTACGTCAATTATCGGACGTGTCAGGATACAACGGGCCTTTGTACCATCCATTTGGGTTCGTGATATGCAACCCTCGTCGAACTCTTCGTCAATATGGCTATGTCCAAACCAAGGTAACAATCGAAGCCTTTAAATTTTGTGTGATTGGCTTCATGATCGAAGGCCCAAGCATGGTGCTCAACTACATCCCAACGCCTTAGGTCGCGGTTTGGAACAACCGTCATAAACCAGAATACCAAATCCAAAGGGAGGAGGTAAATCCATCTACGGGCACAAAATAGGCCGTAGAAGATTACTTGGATTGGCATCGCCATTTTGGTCATCCAAATGTGATTAATATTGATCCAAAATCTATGAGAATACTTCAAAGGGGTCAAGGAAACAACACATGAGATGGTCTCATTGATGTTTGGAAAAAGACATATTTGAATTTGGTACGTAAATTACTTATGTTATTAATGTTTTTAAGATTTATTACTAAAGACTCAACCAACATATATTTTCATATGTGAATAGAAAAAGAAAGCACTTGCATTGGCAGAGTCTATGACTCCATGCATAAGTAGAGGTGATGTGATGACGATTGAGCAACAAAAGAACCGGCAACAAAAAATGAGGAAGCTTCATGAATCAAACGAAGATGAGACGGTGCGAAGATTAAAGAGGAGTAGATCCGATACAAGAGGTTCGTCTACTAGCCGAAGAAAGCCGCAACCTAGTGATAAGGACACACATGATGAAGTCGAGGATGTGCAAGGTGGTGCTCTTACTCGTACTCGTTGTAGCACGAGAAAAAAAAGAGTTTGTCATGGTGATCGACATAACCCTCCTCCTTCTCCCTAACTCTACGTTGATTATAAAAATTACGTCAAACTTTGTTGTTTTTTTTGTGGGTGGAATATAAATTCTTGCGACAATATTCATATCTCAATTTAGTTAGAATGTATGAGAAAGTTTTTATCTTAAATTGTTCTAGCTAAATTTCATGTTTTATTTACAAAAATTTCAAGTTGGAAACCAAGCAAAGGAGAAATCAACTGAAAAACAAAACAACTGATTATTTACGGTTGGGTCCGCAAGTCCATACCTAACCGTAAAACAGCTAGAACCATATTTCCTAAAGTTACGGTTGGTTTTTGAATCAAAGCCCAACCATAAATATTCCTGAACCCTCAAAAATAATATTCTAGTGTTTACGTTTTTTTTGGGGTTTTGTTTGTTTGAATGACCCTATTTACTTTAAATCTAGTAAAATTGAATGAATAAGTTTAAAAATTCGATTTTTAAATCCCAATTTGGAGTGAAAGGAAATACAAAAAATAAGGGTCCAGGAAAATTTACGGTTGGGTTGGGACTCAAAAACCTAACCGTAAAACTGTAAGGAAAAAATGACAGGTTTTCGGTTGGGTCTGGAGGACCGTACCCAACCTTAATGTTGTCATTTTTTTCCCTATAGTTGTACGGTTGGGTATTTGAGTCCCAACCCAACCTTAAAGTTGTTTTTTGAATTTTTGTTTCATTTTTGTAGCCCTTTTTGGTTTGAAAATAGAGCCGTTGGAACCTTGTACGACCCGTTTTTCAAAATAGAGCCGTAACACATCTTCTTTATGAAGGAAAAAAAGGAGAATGGTTGAGTACATATCAAACCCATCTTTTTTTTAAAGAAATTGCACATTTCTTTTACAACAATCATCTCCAACAAAACTATTACTCTAATATACTAGATTATGGCTCAACCTGGGGTTCAAAATCCTGATTTTACTTTGGATGAAGATTTATGTATTTGCCGCAACTATCTATTATGTTATCCAAAAAGAGGAGAAGAACGAAGGAAAGGTGGTATAATGAGTCAGAGTTATTGGCAAACAATCTATGAAAACTTTTGTTCTGAAACCGGCAACCCTTATAACCGTGATCACGTCAAGTTGATTTGTCGATATGGCACTATACGCCGATAAGTAGAATAATTTATGGCATTAGTTCGTATTATTGGTCAACTACGACTTAGGGGTGAAACCGAAGATGAGGTTTTAAAGAGATCTATTCAGGAATGGAGAAGATGGAAAATATGGCCCTTTCTATACCTACCTCATTACCACATCCTAAAGGACTTTTTGCTCACTCGTAAACCTATTAATTAGTACTTTTGTAATGGAACGTGGTTTTATTAGTGGTAATTTCAATTGTCTATGTAATACTTATGGTCTAATGGGTTGTAATGTGGTCTAAGTAATGAGAAATGGATGTTTATATTAATTGTGTATTTTCAGGCACATTTACGGTTGGTGTTAGAAGGTCGAATCCAACCGTAAAACTGGCTTAATCCATAAATTTTGCTATGAGTCAGATATACGGTTGGGTTTGTACGGTCCAACCCAACCGTAAACTGGCCTAATCCCCAAAGTTGTACCAAGTTATATCTACGGTTGGGTTTGAAAGGTCGAATCCAACCGTAAACTTGCCTAATCCACAAATTTTACTACGAGTCAGTTATACAGTTGGGTTTGAAAGGTCGAACCCAACCGTAAAATATAACAAATAATTATCACAAAATAATCTATTCGTATTTTATTCCTCCAAAATACATATGATATTGTCACTACCAATATTACATTTAGTCAATATGTTAATATTATCATTCCGACTTTGAATCAGGAACAATTTATACGGAGGCTTCCTTCGATAGTCGTAATGCGGTCCAAAGTTTGAAACTTTGCTCGAACCGGTTATACCAGGACCCGGAGACTGCACCATCGTATCCAACCATTAATGGGGGTAATTGGCTTCCTTCTTTCAACTTGAGACCGAAAAAATGACACATTTGCACCATCCCCATCACACATCGTCTCTTAGCCAATTCTTCGACAAAGCTAATTCTTGTCGGTGCAAATGTAAGACTACATCCAAGTGACATATAATGGATGACGCAATTGAAAGCGTTGGCGAGGATTTGGCCACATATTGGCATGTTCATCCAATACTCGCTTGACAAATTCTTGTTGCCTATTAAACGCATTTCGAATGCAATGAACTTCTCGTTTAACAACGACTCTTCTTCTCCCGGTCCACTCATTATTGACTTGTATAAATCCGGGTAAGAACGTAGTTCAACCGCGGACCTATGCCTTACATAAGTGCATTCGTCCCAACCCAACTCTTTTGCTCCGCTAAATGGTCCAACTTGTTCGATGAATACATGGTAACCAAAATTACCATCACAAGCAACATCGTCGGTGGCCTTTATGTATTCACGAACAAAATCCGGAAAATATAACAAATAATTTTCATATATAATGTTCTCGGTTCGGACGATTTTACCATTCTCATTTCTTGAAAAATTAGATGGTGCTTGCATCAATCCTCTTGCAACCCGGATCGTATGCGGCTCTTCAACCACTAATGTATTTCCTTTAACATTTTCTTTTCTTCTTGCTAATTCTTTGATACTAACTCTTCTTGAGTTTAGTTGTGCGGGAACTTTTATCGACTCTTTGTTAACACTTGATATAGTCATTTGTGGCTCTTCAACTACCCGTTCATTTTTCTTCACCTTAACTATGCTTCTTGATTTTTGTTTGGCACCAACTTCCATTGTTGAACTCTCTTGAGAGGGAAGCGCGGGACCTTTTCCTTTACAATCTACTAGGCTTGGTTCTCCTTGTTCCGTTTGACTTCTTCTTCGTTTGTTTCTACCTTGAACATCATCCTCCTTCTCATCCTCCGCTTCATATTCCTTTTGCAAATGCTCAAAACCCGAAGGTTCTCTTTTCTTTGATTCTTCCAACAATTCCCTAGATTTTTTCCGCACCACGACCCTCTTTTTTTTCGTAGAAGGCCTACCCTTTCTCTTCCCTCTAGTTGGTTCCTTGACATCGTACCTTGTGTGTGAAAATACGAAGTTACTCAACTTACTCAACCATATTTACCTTTGCGTGCGATTTAATGTGTCATATTTCTCGGCTAGAGCTTTTCCAACGTCGGTATCGGCAAACGATCCACCAAAATCTTGCTCGACGATGGGTTCATTGAAAGACAATTGTTGCCAAAACGGATCAATATCTGGAATTGGGATCACACCGTCTTCTTCGTACTTGGCCATCATATGCCGGCAGGGAAGTCCCAAACTTGACATGTTAGGACAAGCACACTTTTCTTCTCCGTGCAAGTTTCCAAACCTATAATGCTTAACTTCGTACATTATCTTCTCAATTGCGTAATGCGACACCTTATAAGAAATTCCTTCGAGCCATGGGTCGTCTTTATAAATGGTGTGTTTTCTACAACGACTTTTTTCGAAAAGTTCCTTAACTCTATCAAGGTCATGGAGGAAATAATCGTGTATCGCTTCGAAGACCGTAACAAACCCACCATCGCAACTATGAAGCTTCTTCTTCATTCGGTTGTGAGATGACTCCGCGATACTTGTATCTTGGTTGTCAAAGTGCTTATATTGGTTTGTGAACGCCGCTACAAACTTCTCTTTGTGCGGATTCAACCAATGGTCCATCAAATACTTCAGAACTCTTGGATAATCTCTCCAATGCAAGCATAACATACGAACATTTTCTTCATAATTTTCCTTGGTGATAGACCATGTCAAAGCGTCCCATTCACTATGGAAACTAGCCCATTTTATTTCCGCCAACTTGTCATTCTCCTCGAATTTTTCTTTGGCCTTTTCTTATTGAGGTACCGGTAATTTCTTAATTCTCTCCATCTCACTTTTCTTTGTTGTCCGAATAATCGGTTTGCACTTGGTTTGAATATTGTTCCACAAGGGGAACGTGCAAAGAAGATTATGAGCATCCGGGAATACCCTTTCTATGACATTCATCAAGGATTGTTCTTTATCGGTGATAATCACCTTAGGGGTATATCCTTCAACGTAGAATAATTTAACTTGTTCCAATACCCACACATAACTTTCTTCGAGCTCGTCTTTCAAGAAGCAAAATGCAACACTAAACGGGGACTTGTTAGAAGTTTGGCCGACAAAATTCAAGATCGGGAGCTCATACTTGTTAGTTTTGTACGTGCAATCCATTAGAAGAACTTGATGGGAGCACCGTGCTAACTTCATAAACTTGGGATGAGCCAATATAATATGCTTTATTTCTTTATTCTCATCTTCTTCATGGAATATGGTGTAGTTGTGCTTCTCCCCCAAGTACATAAGTTGTTGGATTTGGTCCCTTTCTTGTTATTTCTCACTCTTCAACTTGGCTTTGGCGTTGTAGATTGTCTACAACGTATAGACATTCTTTGGGTTTATTTTATTCAAGTGTCCGAGGATATCAATGGGTTTCACTCGCTTTTCCGTCATGTCGTCTACGATGACCTTTTCTTCCTCGGTGAGCCGTGCCACATAAGGATGCGTTAACAAAGTCTCCGGTGGTAGGTGGTTGTGACGACCACACACAACTCTAGATAAGAACCACTTCTTCTCCTTCTTGGTCTGAAATTGAAGCTTGAAAGGACATCCCCTCTTCTTAGTGAAAGTAGTTTGCTTCCTCTTCGTCTTTCCAACATACTCGGTACCCTTCTTCGCATGACTTGTATAGAATCCACTACACTCGCAAACCATTTGAAAGCAGTTGTCTTTAGTTTGACGGTTACAAACTATCACCCACATAATTAACTTTCCATGTTCTCTAGCCCATTGCGTTGCATCATCTTTTTTTTTCCCATGTCTACATGGTCCAAGAACACAAAGTTAGAAACAAAAAAAAAGACTTAGCAATATTGTCCAAAGGAATTAACAACTTATCTATAACCTACCAAGTCGTTCAAATAGTGATCCGTAATATCTCTAGTTAGAACATCATTTGGAGGAGGCTGAGCATACATTAGGTGAGGTACAATCTCGAGCTGGACAAAAGATATCAAGGCATTAGGCAAACAAACACTAGAAAGTATAACTTTACGGTTAGGTTATGAGCATCGGACCCAGCTGTAGGGGAAATTACGGTTGGGTTGTGCCTTCGAACCTGACCGTAAGAATAAAAGAAAACATACATAATTAACCACGGTTGGTATCAAAAGTCGAACCCAACCGTAACTAGTGCAATAAATACTCATGCACATAATGAGTTACGGTTGGGTCGGTGCTAAACACCCAACCGTAAAACTGTTACGATTGGGTCGGTGCTAAACACCCAACCGTAAAAATGTTACGATTGGGTTTTCCGCCATGAAAGTACGGTTACGGTTAGGTCCGAGAAGAAAACCTAACCGTAACCTACCTGAATCACAAAAAGTATCATACTTTTTTACGTGATTTCATCAAATTTGATCCATAAAAAACCAAAAGTTTAAGTTAGAGGTATGCCTGACTACTCCCGGCAATTGAATCTTCACTTTGACGGCTAGTTTCTCCATTTGGTTGAGATTCACCATCACAACTTTGAGTTAAAACCTCTCTACCATCCAAATAATCATACATAGTTGGATCTCCATCAATGGGTATGTAAAATTTGGTTTGGTTATCATACAAGGATTCACCCACCTCAAATTTGTCACTAAAATCACTCATTTTGGTTGAGTAAATCAAAATCTAGAGCTTTTCAAAAAACTACCAAAAAGTCTCTTTTCTTTCTTTTACTTTTTCTTCCCACCAAACCAAAACAAATAAAAATATGATTGATGCATTAAAAAAAATCTGGGATAAAGGAGATGAAGATAGAAAAACTTTTTTTTGAAGATTAGTTACGGTTGGGTCCTATGCTAAAACCCAACCGTAAAACTGTTACGATTGATTGTTACATGAAAATACGGTTACGGTTAGATTAGGATGAACACCTAACCGTAATTGTTAGTTACGGTTGGGGTACGATGCTGAAAATCCAACCGTGAAACTGTTACGATATGGTTTTCCGCCATGAAAGTACGGTTACGGTTACAGTTTGGTTAGGATGAACACCTAACCGTAAATGCCGTCTACGGTTTGGTTCGACAAGAAAACCCAACCTTAATGTTCCCTGAATCACAAAAAAATTCATACTTTTTTACGTAATTTCATCAAATTTGAGCCATAAAAAGACCAAGAGTTTAATTTAGAGGTATACCCGACTACTCTGGTTGAGTGAATCAAAATCTAGGGTTTTTAAAAAAAACCTAAAAAATTCTCTTTCATTTCTTTTATTTTTTCTTCCCACCAAACCAAAAAGAAGAAAATTTTGATTTGATTTGATTAAGTATAAGATTATTTTAGATTAATTATTATTAGCCTAATCTATTAGCTAAGTAATTTTGCTAATATTAACTAAACAAGGGTAGTTTAGCCATTATAAAAATATAATGGATACGGGTTTTTAAAATAATGTCCCTATTTTATCTTCACATAAGAAGCCCCTCTATTAAAATAGGAAACCCTGTACGAGGCTTCTATTAGTATTACGTGTCATCATTATGTTGTCTATGTATGACTACATTGTACCATTTTGTAACCGAAATATATTCTAAGAACAAGAAGTAATAAGAAGTCGTAACTCTTCCTCCATTTACTGTATACTAAATTAAGAGTATTACTAGCTTTCTTATATTAAGTATACAACTACACTAGCACCTTGATCTGTTAACACACGGCATGTTTTCTGCACGAAAAACTCGGGATTATTAAGCTGTTATTACGGCTGATTTATTTGACCAATTGGTGAAAAACGACGTCGATGATCGGTAGAAATTATTATCTTTCTTTTCTAATTTTTTCTACTTTGTTTTTTATTAAATGTGGTTCTAGCTAGGTATTTACTTGCATTATTTTGATCAGGATATCATAACGGATTATGGTTTCAAATTATACCGTTAAATTGAACCTTATACTAATTAAGACGCGTATATATATATCAGCAGAATATATATGTTAATTCGTATTTTTTGGTAAGTATGGGAAATGTGAGAATCGCGAATCCGCGAATTTTAATAATAATTTTGCGTTTTATTTCTTTGTTATGGTACTAACATTTTTAATACCGGTAAAGTGAGAAATTGGGCATCCCTGAAGGATAGCGTAAATTTGGTTTTTCTTGCTTTACTAATCTCCAGAAAATTGAAAATATTCCACCGGAAGTTGGAATATCATGTAGCATATTATGGATGCAAAAGGCGCGCTCCGCTAGCGGGGCGTCCCACAAGTGACCCGTTATAAAATGCTAGCCGGTTTCTATCACCGGTCCCTGAAGTGACATGCGACTCATATTGAGACAATATTGTCATAAAGAGTGTATCCATTTGCATATTTTTAAATTAATATTTCGTCGACCCTGAAAGTGTCGAAGTTGGAGATTTGTTGATATTATATCGGTACCATATCTGTGTGTATTTTTATGTTCCTCCTTTACTTTAAAATTTTGTTTATTTTATTTACTTGTTTTACTTGATTCCAGAAGCAATCCATGAAATGTTGTTGACCCCAGAAGCAGTCCAACATAGAAATTGTAAAATCCTGTAATAATCCAAAATTTTATGGGTTCCAGCAAAAATCCATAAATACGGACCCCAGAAGTGGTTTACGAGAATATTTGGATTCAGGAGTAACCATAAATTTTTTGGATTTCGGAATAAATGCTTTTGTTAATGGCTTTATTATTTCCTCTCGTCTCTCTATACAAAGGATATGGATTCCAGAAATAATTTATCTCGTATTGATATAGATGATAAAGATATTTGTCTCAAAGAAAGCGGAATAACAAACAAAAATTTTCGAACCACTAATAATTTTATAACCTTGAAGAGGTTTAACGAAAATGTGAGATATCATTTCGGGTTCGAATAATATGATATACGACTTTAAAAGAGCGTGTATCATTCTGGTGGTGTGAAAGTCAGTACTATTGACGCCTTATATTATTCTGGATTCCAGAAGAATCTGTCAAATTTTAAAAATATTTGCCGTACTACCACATTGAAATGAGAAATGAACATTTTATGGAGTATTTAGTACTTCATCCATTGTGTGCCAGAAGCACATTGTAGAGAAACATAACACGATCTCTTTTATAGTATTCTATATGGGCATTCGTGAAGTCGAATATCACGTTGTCATTAATCATAAGTTTAATGACCTTCAAATATTCATGCTTATGCATGGTTGATTTGGACACCCAAGTTCTACCAGGATGAGTAGAACGACATAAAATGCTCATGAACATCCTTTACAGAATCTGAAACTTCTGTCGGATAAGGGTGTAAACTGTGTTGTTTGTTCATTGAGACATTTGGTTCTTTAGATGGCATTAAAAATGACATTATCGTAACTCGTTGAATCACCAACATTCCTAAAGAGGATTTATGGTGGCATTTGTAGGGCTTATTCACCCTGCACTATGGACAATTTTTAAATACTTTATAGTTTTGATAGACGCATCCACAGGATAGTCTCTTGTTTATCTTTTATTAACACGTAATATTGTGTTTGCCAAACTATTTGTGCAAATTGTTTGGTTGCATACCCATTTTATGGACTTTCCAGTTTAGTCCATTTGTCTTGATAGTAAAATTACATGCCTTTGAGGCTTTGCCTTCAGTTGGTAATATGTCGAGCACTAAATAGCATATGTGCATACTCAACACGGTATAATTGAGTTCTTTGTTTAAGCATCTTTAGTTGATTGCTCGACCAACTGTTTGCCAATTAATATTTTTTTGAGAAGCAACCTTACATTTCGTATTTACGTATTTGGTCCATGACGCCACCCAACTACATATATGTTGTTGGTTTTGTTTCATCATAAGAAATTTAAAACCTTGAGCAGGTAATGTCTGCAAATGAGACTGTATTCCCGCAGTTAGGGGGAGGAAGTAAGTTGTAACAAAAACGTCATGAAATATTTCATCTTTATCGAGCCTGCATTTGTTTTTGAATTAATTATGTGTGGTTTAATTAATACCCAAAAACTATCATGAGTAGAGTTTTCCTTGAAAATCAGACAAAATTGTGGAACCAGAAGTTTCCAGAAATGAGATGTTAATATTTCCGCCATGATCAGGAGTACTAAAATTTGTAACTTTAGTATGAAAAACTTAGTCATTGAATATGATCAAAGTGTCAAATGAATAGAATACTAGATTAGTGTTCTACTAACTCATTGTATGGTTTTCGAACTTAGGCTTGCCTAACTTTCGAACAACCCATGGTCGGACAACATAGGATGTTTAGTCCTCACTGTTGAACTTTCGAAAAATAAAGAGATGTAACTTTTGGAAATTGCATAACTTCCAAAAGCTGATACTCTGAACTTTTGAAGTAGACGAGCAAGTTGAGAACATAACTCGATGTCATACTTTTATAAGTTAAATGCATTAACTTTCGACGTGTTTTAGTGTTTCCTTCCATACTTTCAATAAGCATATTGGCTTCTGAAAGTTAGCCAGAGACCAAATTTGCTCGGTGCCAAGGTTCCAGAAATTACACATCCTAACTTTTGAAAGTGGACTACTATTGTACAACTTTCGAATTTAAAAGGGAAGCACTTTCGGAATCTTCAAGGACGTAATCCATAGCCTATATCTTTAATTTTATGATTTGATAAAACCTTCATCACTCAAGGATGAAAGTTTCTACTTAATCATTCATGTCTATGTTAACAACATATAAGAACTGGATCCCGATCTCCATCTAAGAAATATTTGTTGACTATGTCAAGTATGTTACTTATATAAGTTAGTGACAATTAATGTGGACTATATATTAGTTAAGTACATGTTGTTACAAAGATAACTGGGATATAATATTGTTCAATAAGATCGTTGTAGTTACTCTTAGAATAAGTATTGAGCTCGCTATAACTCAGGGCATGCCATAATTTCTAGTATCCTTAATTAGTGAAACATATTTATACATGAAACTATAAATAGGAACAAATCTAGAGGATATATTGAACATTTGGAAATGCTAGATTTTCTGGTATATCATATTGAAAACGATACCTCTACATTTATTGCAAGTGAGTTATTCATGTCAATGTATCCTAGAAAATCTGGATAAGTAAACTAATATGGAAATAAACATGAAACTTGTTATTTGTTTTTAAAATTTTCATATGTTAAACACAAAACAATCTTTGCTTGATTCTTAAGCTAATAAGTCTTGGTTGAAAATTATAAATATGGACTCTTTAGGAGCTACAATGAGTATGTGGTGATTAAATTGCAGTGGCGGAGCCTATTACCCTTCGAATTTTTAGGGTTTAGAGTGTATCTTTAAGATCTTTTTAGGGGATCAAGAAGGCCTGAAGGCTCTACCTCGGTATCAGACTTTCTTGAAAGTTACATCAAATTGAGTCTTGTTTGTTAAAAGCTAATGTTATCAATGAAATGGGTGTGCGATTTTTTGTCAAAATCTTATGTTTATACAAGTACTCCTAACAGTTAACTAATCAACAAAAAAAATGACATACATTTGACAAAAAAATTTAAGTAACCATATGTTAACATGGAACCCACAAGTCTCTTGAAATTAGCATGAGATCAGTTGTGACTGTGACTATGTAAGTCTCGTTGAGCTCTTACATTTTTCCTTTATTATGATGTGCTCCTTCAGTAGTTACAACTTACAAGTTGTTGAAGTTTTGTTTAGATGGCAAATATAAAAACTTAAAAAGTTTTATGCCCAAAATTTGCATTATCGAATATGACTAACATAGTTGGCATAATTTACATGCATGTACGAACTCAATAGTATATGAGTGCATGTTTTGTTCTTACATCCAAATCCTTGTTAGTAAAGGTGTGTGAATTAGACGACTCAATGCAGCCATCTGGAGGATGCACGAAATTGTGATTGTTACAGTTGTGGTTTCCGCTAGAAACGATGACATTAAAAACATAAAAATCGACGTGTATAAGAAAACATATGTTGTGGAGAAAAGATCATGTGTTAATATTACATCATATTAGTTTTAAAAGAACAAAATAATTAGATTCTTCTCATGAACCAAACGATGGAAAGCAGTGTATTTTTAACTTGGCAATGTAAATGGAATTCGATAAAGTGAAACAACCATGCTGTTAGCGGTCACTAGTCATGAGAGCCGAACATTTGAAAATTCTACTCAAGTGGTGTTGTTGATATTATTTTTCAAATAAATAAAATAAGGGGGTTGAACTTTTGGTAATAAAAAAAGAGGATCGTTGATTTATATGGTTATTATTTTTCCTCCCTTCAATATTACTGAATGATAAACGAACGGTTGAGATTTTTACCAATCAGTGAAAATAAACTCCAACCAGGCAAGTTTGCTTATTCTTCTAATATATGTCACACTATCACTCCTTCTCTCTCTATTTTTATTGTCTCCTCAGAATCCCCTTACCTTCCTTAAATATTTTTCTCTTCATCTTCAAAATCCATTCAGTTTCAAAACTTCTTCCCAAACCCTTCTCCATTTCTAACCCCAACCATGGTTGTTTGGTGTAGAGTTTTAATCTACAAGTGAAACAAAAATTTAAACGGTAAAGTCTCCATCTTCAATTGGCATCACTTGCTTCTCTATTTTTTTTCCTTTGACATTCTTGTTTTTTTTTTTCTTCCTTTTCTAGTCTCCTCTGAAACTTCTAATGTCCAAAACGAATTAGGATTTTGATTATTATATTTTATCTTTGCATGCTCATTTATTTCACCTTAAACAAATCGCCTTACCTTTCTTATTCCTCTTTCTCTTCCTCTTCTAAACTCACTCAGTTTCAAAACCTCATCCCAACCCTTCTAACCCTAACTATGGTGGTATGGTGTAGACTCGTCTCCGCCGACTCTGACTCTTACTTGAATTTTAATGCTGAGGAAGAAAAACTCTATGAGTTTAAGGTGCCAGAAAAAATTGCTCGGAGTTCTCTCCAAATATTAGGAGTTTCACAGGTTAACCTGAAAACCAACGAGGAAGGTGAGACCCAAAAAATTAATAGAAGATTTTTAAGTGAAAACTAAAAAAAAACTTTAAAATCAGGGATGAAATTACTTTTGGCGCTGATCAATTTTATGTTATTGTGATTTTAGTGGGGGTTGTGAAGAGATGAGTCGTTATAAGTTATTTCTTTAATCATGTATTAGTTAGATAAATATGTATGAAGCCTATGGTAGAAATAAGTTGTGTTGGTTGGAATGCATAACCAACCTTGGCACTTCCTGGTGACTAACCTATAATCATAGCTAATTGTCTGATTCTTAATCTTAATTCTAATTCTCAATACTTCTTAATTAAATGGATTCCTATTTTTTCTCACTAACTCCTAACTTATTGTAATTCTTCTTAAATTAAATAATTTTTCTAACTAATTCCTAACTTAAACATATTTAACTTATTGAGATTCTTAAATAATTCCTAACTTACTGAAATTCTTCTTAAATTAAACCAATTCCTATTTTTCTCACTAATTATATTGATTTTGGGTGTTTATTGTTGTTATATTTGAATGACAGAATTACCTTATATTAGCTCCTAAGGAAAAGATAATATCCAGTACAAGGTATAATCTTCTTTCCTTTTACTTTTCAAATTATTTTTTCCTGTTAAAATTCATAATAAATTAATTCAAGTTTGTTGTTTGAAATATGAATGTGTTTTCAACAATTTTATGTTTTAATATATAAGATACATTATCATAAACCCATAATTATGATTTCTATTTAAAAATAATAAATTTTGGATTGACTTTATATTTTCAATTTTTTGGCATGACTACACTTGCATTTTTTCTTTACGTATTACTAACAAATTTACTTAAAAAAATCTATTTTTTATGTCAATTAGTTAATGACATTATTTGTTTTCGGCAATTACTCTTCTTTACGTTTATGGTACTTAAATTCGACTTTTGCTTTTCTCGGCGGCTCATACTACTACTCTTACTAAAGAAGTAGATCGAGACCTAACTGAAGCTATGGTGTTCTTATTTTTTTCTCCATTACGGTAACTTTCTTGTCATGCTTTTTATTTTCATTTATATATCGTATTTCAAACATATGTTTATAAGATTATGATTGGGTTTATCATTATTACTTGTTAGTCTAAAATTTTCGTTGTAGCTACTCTTAGCATAAGCATTGAGCTTGTTATAACTAAGGGCATGCCATAATTTCTGGTATCCTTAATTAGTGAAATCCATTTATACATGAAACTATAAATAGGAATAAATCTAAAGGATATCTTGAACATTTGGAAGTGTTAGATTTGCTGGTATATCATATTGAAAACAATACCTTTGTATTTATTGTAAGTGATCTATTCATTTGAGTATATCCTAGAAAATCTAACTAAGTAAATTAATATGAAAGTAAACATGAAACTGGTATATTTTTTAAAAAAAATTTACATATGTTAAACACAAAATAATCTTTGCTTGATTCTTAATCTAATAAGTCTTGGTTGAAAACTATAAATATGGACTCTATGCAAGCTACAATGAGTATGTTGTGATTAAATTGCAAAGTGGAAGAGCCTATTACCCTTTGAATTTTTGGGGTTAATGGTGTAACTTTAAAGTCTTCTTAGGGGATCAAGAAGCTTGTAGGCTTTACCTCGGTATAGGGATGAGAAAATAGGTTTAACGTTTTTAGTTTCTTTTACTTTTTGATAATTTTATTACTATCATGAATTATAGTTCTTGTTTATTCTAAGGTTATTCACTTCTAATACAAGGTCACTCAAGAAATGCCGAGTACCAGTTATCATATTATGTAAACTTCCACTTGAATATGTGGATAAAACTCATATTGTCGTATTAGCAGATTTTGATATGTGAGACCATTATTGAGTTTCTATAAGACATTTGGTTGGTTTACCGCATGTGCTTAAGTTAGGAAATCAATGAGTTATTAAGTTAACGGAAGAACCTTGTCTTAGAAGTTTCACCTATGTTGTGATCCATACTGAGTTGTATTCATACAATTTTCCTTGATTGTATTGATTCAATAATTTAAAGAAAATCTTAGTCGTCTGTTAGAGGTCAGATAACAATAATCTTTTCGACGGACTAGAGAGTAACTCCTAGAAATAACGGACGTCTGTTAGCGGATTCACGTGTATAGGCGCGGTGATACTACTGAGCGGGGTAACTTACATATCAACTACACTAGACCAAAATCTGATAGTATACAAGGGTGTAGTATCTTATTTCGGTGAGTATTCTGGACTAGATCCCGGGGTTTTCCCATACTTGCAGTTTCCTCATTAACAAAATTATGTATTTCACTTTTACTTTTTTTATTCTGCATTATGTTGATCCTTTTCTCTATAATCAAAAGTAAAATTCTCAATGTTGCCACCTAGTCTATTATGAGATCCCTTTTATCTTTATAAGATCATTCAAGGTCTTATATATGTTAAATCAAAAAGTTGGTGGTGTACTCGGTATCCTTGATTTTTCATAATCTTTTTAAGCTAAGTATTTTTTTTTCAAATATAAAGGTAAATATATTACCTTAAGTGGAGCTAATGAACTACTTCACTAATGATGATGAGTAGTAGTAGTGCAGTAAAAGAATTTTTTAGAAATAACTCACATGGACTCATTGATAAACTGTTTTTTATTTCAAATATCAGAACAATTACCTTCAATACATGTTTCAATTCAACCAGTTCTGCAAGAACACAAGGTTCTATTTGAGAAACCAAAACAACTACCACCACCTATAAGTTCAGATTATACTATTCAAACCTAACTCAAACCCACCAATCAGATCCTTATAAATATACTTATATTCAAAAGGGAGTGGTTGAATAACTTGTCAAAGAAATGCTCAACTCTAGTATAATACAACAAAGCCACAATCCTTTTGCTTCCCCAATTCTTTTAGTTAAGAAGAAGGACAATTTTTGGAGGTTTTGTGTAGATAGTAGAAAGATCAATAGCATCATCATCAAAGACAAGTTCCATATTCCCATTATTGATGAGTGCTTGATGAGTTACATGGCTCTAAGGTGTTTTCTAGGATTGATTTGGTATATGGGTACCATCAAATTAGATAAATGACCAAGACATCCACAAAACTGTATTCAGAACTCACCAAGGCCGCTATGAATTCAAGGTGATACCTTTCGTCTCACCAACACACCAGCCACATTCCAAGCCTTATTAAATAATTTTTTTAACCTTACTTGAGGAAATCCATCCTGGTATTTTTTGATGATATTCTGGTATATAGTGCAAGTCTACTAGACCATTTGGATCATTTTCAATTCACCTTCTCATTACTCAGGCACATCAACTTTTTGCTAAGATAGTATTGTTTTGGGCAGAGTCAACTGGAATATTTGGGTCACATAATTACAACTGAAGAAGTTGTAGTAGATCCCAACAAGGTGGCAAGTATGAAGGAGTGGTCAAATACAACTAATTATATTAAAGGGATGAGAGGTTCCTTGGACTCACAGGATATTACATAAAGTTTTTATATGGATATAGGTCTATAAGTAGATCACTTATTGAAGAAGAATTCTTTTAAGTGGAATTAAGCTGCAACAATTGATTTAAAGAAACTTAAATAAGAAATTACTAATACACATGTATTAGCCATAACAAATGTTTTTAAACAATTCACAGTTGAAACTGATACAACTGAAGCATGCATTAGTGTTGCGTTGGTGCCTGGGGATGAGGCAAATGAAGGATTCACCTGGAAGACCCCCCACCCCCCCACCCACCCCCCCACCCCCACCCCCAAATAAAATAAAATAAAACCCAATAAAGTATTTATTTACTATCTATTTCAACTTGGCTTAAATTTTATTAACTGAACTTAGGCTTAAGTCCGAGCAAAAAATTGGTCAGGCCCACCCCATATAACATTTCTAGTTCTGTCACTGGTTGGTGCATGAGGGTAATCCAATTTCTTATTATAGCAAAGCATTGGGTCCAGGAGCAAGAACATTGTTTACTTATGAGAAGTAACTATTGTCTATAATAATAGTTGTAAATTTATTATACAAACTGACCATCAGAGCAGGAGATTATTACAGTTCTCCAGCAAAAATGGCTAATAAAATTACTCAGGATGTCAACTAATTATGTTATTGTAACTATGCTCAAACAGGAAACACAAGATAAACAACAACAACTTCAAAGTTCACCGTCTAAAGTACTAATTAAACAATCATATTACAAATTTAATCAAAATCATTAGATTCATTACAGATATCATCACAGTCATCACCAAGTAGTCCTCTTTCCGTGTCCAACATCAATTGATCAGTATCATATGCATCAATGTTGGTGTCCTCTTTCGTCGCAACCACCACGTGTCCACAGTATGAATCTAAGAGGTTAAATGTAAATTACATAACATCCGACCGTTTCCAAAATGCATTGTATAGGTATGTATTAATAGTTGATTGGTGCGATGGCCCTGCAGCTGCTAGTATACAAAACAAAAACCATAATTCCCAATTGAAAATTTGAGAATACACAAGTTAATACATAATGCAACTAGGTTAGTATATATGGTGTTGATCAGAGCAAACTCATTGTTCATTAGTACCTGTCATGTTATCAATCATTTACTTACAATATAAGTAATAAGAGGGGATTTTTAATATGCTTTTAAGCAACCACAAACAGTCAATAATAACATGCACAACTAATAAAAATCATCTTAAGAAATCACAAGAAGTTTCACTGTGCCAAGTCAACAAAATCAGTAACATCATTTTGATTGAAATCAAAATTAAAAGCCTTAATTCATAAAAAGTACCCAATTTGAAAAAGTAACCCTAACTTGAGTTTCCCAAACCACTTCAAGATCTGATTTCAATATGGATAAATGGGTATTCAATCTTCTAACAATGAACTAGAAACCTAATTTGAAATTAGCCTAATCAAATCAAATGAAAGAAAGCTAGAATGAATATGAGAATCAGTTTCACAATAAAAATCAAACAACATTACTTGAACTATAGTTATCTAGGTTTGAGTTTAATACATACCTTAAGATATGGATGAAGATATGGATGTAGGCGCTGAAGAAGGATGGAGATGGAGGCGTTGAACCCGGGTCCCAGACAGAAACAAAGAAGAATATGCGGAGAGGATCAGATTTGTTTTTTCAAGCATTCACGCAAATATCAACCGGCGGATCAGATTTATTTTTTCATCTGACGGTCAATAATACGTACCGGGTATAACCGGGTAATATGGGGTAATACCGGTTTTTAACCGTACCGGCCGGTTTTCCCTGTAAAATATCGTTTCGGCGGTAAACTAAGTTTCGTACCGCTCACCGGCCGGTACTGCATAGGTTGTACCAAGTTATTTTAGGATTTGTACAGCTGTTTAAAACCGGTTTTAATTAACGAGTCAATTATAATTTTTACTCTTCCTAGGCTTTACTCTACTATCTTGTAATAAAAAATTTAACTATTATTTGTTGGATGAAAATCAGAAGATAGTTTGTTTTTTTTTCATCTAAGTAATCTTGGTCCTCGTCTCGTCATACAGTGATACCATCAAACCAAAGCACATCGATTTCACCATTAACAACCCATTTCTTCATCAATCACCTCATTTTTTGTATCTAAAAATACCCATCTTGATTAAACCTATCAAAGATGAAACCAATAATTCACAAGAGATGAAAGAAACAAAGAAATTGAATTTTTCAAACTACTAGTAGTGTTTGCTCGACTTGTAAATTAGTTTGAGAGGAATCACACTCTCCACCCAGCAAGAGACGATGACCTAGTTTGGGTTTGGATTTCAGTTCTTGTTCGGTTCTAACTGTTATTTTTGTACTTCTGTTTCCTTGATATATCAATCACTCTTGTATTTTCAGTATTTGTATTTAGTTGTTCTTTGATATACCTAAACTTAATTAGCAGAAATATGATTTTATCTACCTCATAACCATGAAGAAAAAAAATACTACTCTTTATTAAAAGTACCAGTGTTCGGTTTATGGGGGTAGCATCAGTTCTAACAAATTTCAGGAACTGGGTCAAGCTTCTACACCTTGGCAAGAAGAAATTCTTGGCTCAAATCTTTGGGATTTGTCCCCACAGTCTCCTCCCCAGGTGTACTAATGGGTACCAACATCAGATTCCTGGGCTACCGCTGTTATATACAGGCAAGACTCATCACCTTTGATAGACACATTTTTGTGTCTAATTTATCCGCAATTATCTATTTTGTTAGTGCTCGATTTTATACTTATTGTGTGATTTTATGTGTTTGTAGGTGTTTTTGAGAAATAAACATTTGTGAAAAAATCGCTAAAAAAGTGATAAAGGCACTCGGGAAAATCACTAAAGGAACCTAAAGAAATTGTTAAAGGTACCCAACTCTTGAATAAGGGCACTCTTCTCTTTAATTCAAAAATGAAAAATTGCAAGAAATTTATTTTACACGTGAATGAGAACCTGAGTTAGTTGGGGGGAGAGTTTTAAAGGATTTGGAAGTGATTTCGAATTAGCCAAGTGAAGAAAAAATAAAAGCAAGTTGAAACACGTCTGGAGTGAGAGTTTCATGCCGTGAAACAAGCTAGAAAAGTCGAGTTCACACCGGAAAAGGGAATTATACTCTGATTTGGATTTACGAGATTTGGAGTTTGTTTTTGATTGATCTTTGAGTTCTTATCGACTTAGGAAGGTTAGTTAGGGTTTACTAAGCCTATAAATAGAGAAGAGATCGAAGAAAAAACCATCTGGAGTCGGGAGAAAAAATTCAGAGGAAAAAAAAACTTACGCTGGTGAAGAAGAAGTACAAACCACAGGAGAAAACAATCGCTGATTTTGTCACCTTTTCTTTCATATTTTACTGCGTCCAGGAGCCGTACTTTATTCTCTGTGTTAATTTTTCTTTTCAGCAACACAGAAAATAGTCTCAACAACACTTATAACCGTAGCTATTTTCTGTGTTACTTCTGTATTTCTCTTCTTTTAAGTACTTTGAGTTATGAACATGTATCTTGGGAGAGTGTTTGACATAAGGAGCTAGACCCCATTCCTGAGGCGACGGAGGAAGCCATTTTTCGAATAATAAAGTGGTATATTTTTATCTTGTTAATTTTAATAATTCTCTATGATTATTTGCTTTGAATTAAATTTGAAAAAAATAATTTTTATCAATTAGTTGTGTTTTCTTTTGATGGGTCATACTTAGTTTAGAGCTATTGATGTCTCATACTTTTGATTTCCAGCTATTATTTTGAAAATCTAACTTTGGCAATATTTAGAATCAATTGAAAGTGTGAGTTGCAAAATAATTGTTAATGCTAATCACTTGAAAAATTGGCTAATGGTGGAATCCTTAGTCTCAGTTCTTTCCATAATTTGAAATAAATTCTACTTTAATCTTCTTTAATTTAAGTATTAAAAATTAGGTTTAAAAATCAGATCTTTATAAGTCTGAGTATTGAATCTTTTACCATTATTTCTAAAACACATTAATTTTTGGTGCCGCCGACGCAGACTTGTCTTTAGGTTTAGAGTTTTAGATTTATTTTTAGGTTTTTATTTTTGTTTTTAGTATTATTTTTAGTTTGTTCTATTTTACGTTTTTTTGGGTATTTATATTTTTGCTACAAGTTTTGGATTTTGGATTAAAAGGAAATTGAGCTAAAGACTTTGGTGATTAAAGACTTGGAGTTAAAGTTAAAGCTAAAAAAATGGAAAAAAAGACAAAGAATTTTATTTTTAATTAGATTTTATTTTTGTTTTTTAGATTTTATTTGTTTCTCTTTTTAGAAAATTGTATTAGGAAATCTTTTATTATTTCTGTAATTTTTCTTTTATTTTTGGACACTTTGGGCTTTATTTTTGGAACTTTGGTCATTATTATTATTTTTAAACCCTACGGAAGGGATATTTAAATATAAACTGCAACAGGGAAGGACGACAATTACTATATTGTTTCGGCCCCTCGGGTTCGTACACTGACATAGAGTCGGTGAGCCGAGTCGACTACAACCGTTCATCCCCGTATGGTACGGGAGGTAAGACTCGATTAACCCATGAATCCCCTGCAAGTGGGTTTACTGTATTCCTTCGTATGCATATATGTTGAGGAACTGAATTCGGATTTACTTTTCTAGTAAAGGGCAAAAATAGCCATACAATTTAAAGACTCGGATTTCATCACCGTTTCCTTCTTGCCCGCTCTAGGAACACGTTATCAAACGCGAACTTAAGTTTAAAATTTTGACTAGAAAGAGACAGATAGGGTAACGAGCTTATAGGAAATTCATTCAAAAGGACTGTATTGGTTACTTTGTTAGCCTAACTTAAAGTTCAGGAAGATTATTTTAAGTTGATTAGAGCCGCATTGTAACCTAAGGAAACGTTGCCAAAGAGACAGGGTTATCAAAGCTCCGTAGAGCTTATCTTGTTTCCATTCGACTTAATCTAATTCGAATCGTTCTAAGAGGTTTGCTAAAACTGTATCTAGTTGCCTTTTGAAGGAATAAAAGCTGGTTTAGAAACAATCTAAGTGGAGGCATCATGCTTTTTGTTTGCTAGATTCAATAGGTTTGATTTGGTTGAGCCATCTTTGCTTGTGATTGTTTAAAATTCCTTTCCAATTAGTATTTTTTTTTAGTGTATGCCAAGACCGCTCGAAATCATCACTGAGCGAGATTGGAAAAGAGACACTCTAGGTCATTTGATTAGTGACAAACCTAGTAGTTTTGTCCCTGGAAACGAGGACCTCGAAGACTCTTCTTTTGAGGGCCCTGTTTTTGGAAATTTCAAGCAAGTATGAGTGTGAAGTGGACCCCATCATCCAATAATTCACCTCCAAACTCTACTAACACACGAAACCAAAAGCAGACAATGTCATGAGCTAAAAAAAGATAAGTATGAGTTATTAAACCTGTCTTACCTGATGGATAAAGGGAACTCTAACAAATCACCAACAATTATGGCGAGGCAAATTACAATTGATACCCCATTTTCAAGCCACGTCTTACCAAAAAAACATGTGTCACACCGAGTTGCTATCAAAATCAGCGGTTAGTAAAATAATCAGTCAAAGCTCGGACACAACCCCAATCAAACTAATTCAAATGAATCCACAGCCGGAATGGGACTTCTCACGTTAGAGAGAGGTTCACTGAAACCCTTTGTGGAGAAATACGATATGTTGGTAGGATCCAAATCTCGCATGCAAAATGAGTAATGTCTGGGAGGGGGGGGCTGTCAAAAGAAACTCTTGTTTTTGACAGTCCAAATTCTGCGTGAACTCGCGCATAATGTTAGGTCAACCTTTTCATTCATGTATGTAAATAAGTGTGCTATGTCTCTATGTTTTAGTTGTTATTTAGGTCTAGTTTCAAGTAATGGTCTCTTCCATGCTCTATCTTGGGATCATTCTGCAGGCTTTGTTTATTCTCGACTACTTCGAGGCTACACCAAAAACTCAACTCCATATTATCACCAACAACCAAAACTACAATCTTCAGTCTCTTGCACCCGTTTTCATCACGACAAGTTTACCCGACGGGTACTCTGTTTACCAACTAGGGATGATAACTGTTAGGAAATCAGGTTTTGTTACCTCCGGCGGGTACTAAGTATACCAACTAGGGTTAGCAACTTCTTGAAGCGGGACATTGGTCTTTTTAAAATTTGTCTTTTCTTGTGGAAATCATTGAAGAAGAAGGCACCCCAGACTTTTTTTATCTTCAAGTTCGAGGATCAACATAACAACACCCCTCATATAGGCAACTGAATTCAAAGCATACCGATCATAGTCAACGCAAATTTGTCAACCAGTTTGTGAATGACCATAATAATCAGTTAGTATTTCCCTTCCTTTTTTTTTCCTTCTATGTTTCTAAGCAAGGTTATTAGGAGTACTAAGGATAGTTTAGGTTCTACGAATCATCAACTACATGAGTCCTCTATGCAAGTTTCACATCAACAACAACGACGAAAGGTGCTCACAGAAGGTGAGGGAAGGATTCATACACCACATCACATCAGCAACATCTACCAATCCACCAACCACTCGGCCACACAACCATCATCAACACCAATGGATCACTTCAATATTCAGACTCAGAAGTATCCGTCAAAAATTAGGCTATTCTTGTGGATAGTCATTGGAGAAGGTTTAACAACATTCACACTCCTGATCTATCACCATCATACCAACAACAACTATTGGCCTAGCTTTCACTATTGTGAGTTACACCAAATGTGGACTAAGACACTACTGGGATCAAGAAATAACCATCATGGTGATGAAACTTTGCAGGTAACATAATAGACAATTTTTGTGTAAAAATTGTGCTCAATTCTCTGTATTACTAGTGCTCGATTGTGTATTATTGTGTGTTTTTATATCTTTGTAGGTATTTTTGGAAAATAAACTTTTGTGGAGAAATTGGCTCAAAAAGTGATAAAGGCACCCGGGAAAATTACTAAAGGCACCCACCAGATTGTTCAAGGCACCCAATATTTGGATAAGGGGCGCCCTTACTCTTTTGGTTTAAATCCGTAAAGGGCGGGAAGAAACTCTTCACCCGAGAGGAGTTTGTCGAGTTAGTTTGGACCGAGATTCATGGGATTTAACGTGTTTTCACTATACCAAATTGAAGAAACTATCAAAAGAAGTTGAAACACGTCAATCAAAAGTGTTTAAAGCCGTAAAACAAGCTGGAAAAATCGAGTTGTCACCGGAAAAGGGTTTAGTTGTCACCGAAAAAGAATTCTAAGTTGGTTTGGGATTGTTTTCTTGAGTCCTTATCGATTAAGATTGGTTTTTAGGGTTAGTTGAGCCTATATAAAGCAAAGATATCGAAGGGGAGAGCTTCAATTGAAAAAAAAAAGGAAGAAAAAAAAAGTGTTGTTGTTGTAGTGAAGAACGAGAATAGGCGATGATTTCTTCAACTGAACATCAACGAATATCTTCGTCTTTGCAACATTTATCTTCAGCTGCAATGGTTTCTTCAACCCATCTGCAACGAATATCTTCAGAACAGTAACGTTTATCTTCAGCGGAGGCACTTTCTTTCTGTAACAGTGGAACCAATTGTCTGCAACGCCATTACACTATTGCAGACTCTCTGTTTACACAATTTTTACTCTTTTCATCTTTGTAAACAATTTTTGAGCCATGAATACACATTGTTTACAACATGAGGAGCTAGACCTCATTGCTGAGTCGACGGAGGAAACCATTTTTCCAATAATAAAGTGGTATGTTTTTATAATTATTTGCTTTGAATTAAATTTGAAATAATTATTTTGATCAATTAGTTGTGTTTTCTTTTGATGAGTCATTCTTAGTTTAGAGCTATTGACGTCTCATACTTTTGATTTACAACTATTATTTTGAAAATCTAACTTTGGCAATATTTAGAATCAATTGAATGTATGAGTTGCAAGATAATTATTAATGCTAAATCACTTGAAAAATTGGCTAATGGTGGAATCCTTAGTCTCAGTTCTTTCCATAATCTTAAATCAATTTTACTTTAATATTCTTTATTTTAGTATTAAAAATTAGATTTAAAAACCAAATCTTCATAAGTCTGAGTATTGAATCTTTTACCACTATTTCTAAAACACATCAATTTTTGGTGCCACTGACGCGGATTTGTTTTTAAGTTAGATTTTTAGTTTAATTTTTGTTTTTAGTATTAGCTTATTTTTTAGATTTTTATTATTTTGTTCTATTTTACGTTTTTTGAGTATTTCTCTTTTGCTACAGGTTTTGGAACGAAAAGAAATTGAGCCAAAGATTTTGGTGATTAAAAGACTTGGAGTAAAGTTAAAGCTAAAAGAACAGAAAAGAAGACAAAAAGTTTATTTTTATTTAATTTTTATTTTTTAGGGTTTCTATTTGTTATTTTAATTTAGAAAAATTGTATTAGGAAATCTTTAATTGTTTTTGTAATTTTCTTTTAATTTTGACATTTTGGACGCTTTGGGACATTGTTTTGGACAGTATTTTTATTTTTAAACCCTACAGAAGGATAATATTAAACATAAACTGCACATGGAAGGATGACAATTACGATATTGTCTCAGCCCCTTGGGTTCATACACTGACATATGAGTCAGGGCCCGAGTCGACTTCAACGGTTCATCGCCCGTCTAGTACGGGAGGTAAAATTCTATCAATCCACGAAACCCCTGTAAGTAGATTCTTTGTATTCCTTCGTAATGCATATATGTTGAGGACTGAATACGGATTTATTTTCTAGTAAATGGCAAGAACTGGCCGCACAAGATAAGAACTCGGATTTCATCACCGTTTCCTTCTTGCCCGCTTTAGGAACACGTTACCAAACGCGAACCTAAGATTAAAATTTTGACTAGAAAGAAACCGATAGGGTAACGAGCTTATAGGAAAGTCATTCAAAAGGAATGAATTGGTTACTCTGTTAGCCTAACTCAAAGTTCAATAAGATTATTTTAAGAAGATTCCATCCGCCTTGTAACCCAATGAAACATTGCCAAAGAGACAGGGTTATCAAAGCTCCTTAGAGCTTATCCTGTTTCTATTCGACTTAATCTAATTCAGACGGTTCTAAGAGGTTTGCTAAAACTGTAACTAGTTGCCTTTTGAAAGAATAGAAGCTGGTCTAGAAACAATGTAAGTGGATTCATCATGCTATTTGTTTGCTAGATTCAACAAGTTTGATTTGGTTGAGTCATCCTTGCTTATGATTTCTTAGAATTCCCTTCCTATTAGGATTTATTTTTTAGTGTATGCCAAGACCACTCGAAATCATCACTGAGCGAGCTTGGAAAAGAGACACTTTAGGTCGTTTGATTAGTGACAAACCTAGTAGTTTTGTCCTTGGAAACGAGGACCTCGAAGACTCTTTTTTTAAGGGCCCTGTTTTTGGAATTTTTAATTTTGAGGACTTAACACTGTGTGAAGAAGTTACTCCTTGTAACAGACTGGAAAATTTTACAGTAGGTTAACTATATATATATAAACATCATGTTAAAACTTCAGCTTTATCCAATAAACATAGAAAGAGAAAAGCTATGAACAGCTGAGGTTCCGGGATTTTAATCCTGAAAAACATAGTCATACATAATACTATCATTCCAGTAGTTAACCTAACCCGATCTTTATGAAATTTTGAGGGTATCTCTATGACATAACAATGCATAACATACTAAAATTTCATTACATTCCAATGGCTGGATCTAAAGATATCAGTAAAACAAGAACAGAGATTTTAAGGTGTACAAACCATACGGGATTTTCAAGCAAGATTTGATAATGAGATGAATTGCTACAATCAAACCATTATTATAACAAATCACTACGATTATAAAACACCTATTTCATCAATTTTATAAGAACATGGATAATAACAAAAATCTCCAATTTTCCAACATGAACCCTAATTCCCAAATATCTTAAATCAAAGTTAAAAACATGAAATTGAGGTATTTGGTTAGCTACCCATGCATTGTTCTAAAACAAGGAAACTACAAATAATCTCAACTCAATTCAAGCAAACATCAATAAATTAAAATTATCCCAAATTGTAATTTGACTAGAAAAGGAGAAAGAAGTCTCTTACCTTTCATGCAAATCAACACCAAGACTTGTAACAACAAATCTAACAAATTTTTAAGCTTAAAACCTCTAATTTCTCCAACAATTTGCTAGGGTTCTTCTCTCATCTTCCTTGGTAACTCCAAGTAATATCCCTAAGTGAGAGAGGAAGAATAGAATCCATACTGCTAGTGAGCCTTAGAGATGGTTGTTTCCTTTTAAGGCAACTCATACCATCTGAGAAGGATGGTTGCTGCCGATGGGGGTAGTTCATATCATCGATCTAGAGATGATTACTAACTCTATAGAGTAGTTCATATTATCTGGGAAAGGCTTCTTATCAGTTTTGGACCGACTGTGATTTACTAGGCCACAATTGGCACCTCCACCACATGTGGATGAACCGTCTGGGACGGCAAGATTGTCAGGCCTTAATTGGCACCCCACCACCTCGGTGGCTACCCGGAAGACTGTTTCGGACACAGTAGCCTGACACTGGGACTGATCATCCCTCACCCGTTTAAATCGGTGTGCGTTGTTGAGGCTGGCTAGCACCCCACCACCTTGGTGGCTACCCGGAAGACTGTTTTGGAAACAGTGGCTGGTATCCGACTATCCTGAAAATGCGATGACCCTTAAAACGAGGTTTCTGTTCAACAGAATCTCATTATCAGAACTTTATGTTCACTTAGAGATGGTTGTCACCTGCACTAGGTGACTCATATTATTTGGTTGGTTATATAAATATCATCGATGACATCTAAAACTGTGAAGCAGTTTGACATATTTGATGGTCTTGGAAATGAATATTGTGGTTGTCTGTATATAAAGCAGTTGGAAAAAAATTTACCAATAAACATTTGCTTGGTAAAAATTGAATTGGTCCGATAAATTTGAAAGACCGGTTTCTCGAATGGCGTATTGGGAAGTTTGAGATGGCCAAGCGGGCCGAAACCCGACCCGTTGGAAGCGAAAAAAATTCCCGGTCTGTTACACTCCTAGTCCTTTGATAGCTCCATCAATGACAACTTTAAAGTTTTGTTGAACCCGACTAGGACTTCTCGTCCATCATGTATCAAGTTAGCTAAAACTGAAGCAAACTATAAGTTAAAATCTGGGACCATAAAGATGCTCCCAATCTTCTTAGGGAAAGAAAATAAAAACCCCTATTTCCATGTTAGGGATTTTGAGTAAATATGTAGTACCATCCGGATTAAGGACTTAGATGATGAAGCATTGAAACTTAGATTGTTTTTTTTTCAGTAAGAGACAAAGCCAAATTTTGGCTATATAGTTTGACTTCTGAGTCTATTGAAAACTATGAACAATTTACATCTGCCTTTTTACAGAAGTTTTTTCCTAGGAACAAAACATCATCTATTAGGCAGCAGATTTTCACATTTGCTCAACAAGAGAGAGAATCTTTATATAGATATTTGGAAAGGTTCAATGACTTATTATCACAATGTCCTCATCATGGTTTAGAAAAAGTAAGGCTAGTTCAGATCCTCTACGAGGGTTTAGATTATTCAACAACAACCATGGTTGGGTCTTTATTCACAGGTGGATTTGAAAATAAAACTGTCGATGGTGCGATGACATTTTTGAATGAAATCGTCGAAAAAACTTAGCAATAGGAAAATAGTAGGGAGCCCCAGAAAACAATTCTTCTAAGTAGAGGAAATGTCAATATGGTAGAAAGATCTTTTGAGTAGAATGCCAAAATAACATTTATATCAAAAAGGTTAGAATCTTTAGAACTGAGTCTATCTAGTTTTGGAATTGAGCCTAAGTTATTTTGGGAAGGACAGACTGTTGAAGAGCACACCCATGCTCTCTATAACAACACTAGATTTGATAATCATCATAAGTTTGACCCTTATTTAGAAACCTACAACCCTGGTTGGAGAAACCATCCTAACCTTTCTTGGTCTAAGGGACATAGTCAAGGTCAGTCTAGTAATTCTAAGGTTCCCCTAGGTTTTGGCTATACTAAGAATCCTTCAGGACCGGCACAATTTCAGAACTATTCAAATAAGAAGATCATGAGTTTAGAAGAGTCTCTCACCTTTTTATCTCATAACACTGCTAAGTTTCAGCAATCGGTTGAAAAAAATTTAGAAGACAATAAAAAGATGATCCAGTCTAACTCTCAGGCTATTTACGATTTACGAACCCAGTGTAGTCAGTTGAATGAGTCTTTGAGAGAAAAAGATAAGTTTCCTAGTCAGACCCAACCCAATCCTAGAGGAGTTCATGAAGTATCTTCTGGTGAGAAATCATCAAATCATGTGAATGCAATTAGAACCCTTAGGAATGGTAAAGTGGTAGACAACAAGGTAACCATGCATGATAGTGAACATACTGTAGTTCACCCTTATGAGCCAGTAGCTGAAGAGCTGATGAAGTCTCTAAAGAGCCCGATGCAGTTCCTTACAAGCCAGATTTTGTGCCTAGAGCCCGGTTCCCACAACTGTTAGCACCAACAAAGAAGGAATCCAACTTTAACGAAATATTGGAGGTTTTTAAGCAAGTCACTATCAACCTTCCATTATTAAATGCAAAAGCAAGTCACTATCATCCTTAAGGATATGTGTACGCAAAAGCAAAAACTTAGTGTACAAAAGAAATCCTTTTTATCTAGTCATGTGAGTTGAGTTATCCAGAACAATACAACTTCTAACAAAGACCCGGGGTCCCCAACCATTTCTCGCACAATAGGTAAATACCGTGTTGAGAAAGCGTTACTTGACTTAGGAGCCAATGTGAAATTACTTCTGTACCATGTGTACCTCCAACTAGGACTTGGTGATTTGCCTACTCAGATAACACTGCAGTTAGCTGATAGATCTGTAAAAATTCTTCGTGGTGTCATAGAAGATGTACTCATTGAGGTCGATAAGTTTATTTATCCGGTGGATTTGGTTGTCCTTGATACCCAACCTGTCCCTGACCCAAAGAATCAGATACTTGTGATATTAGGTCGCCCGTTTTTAGCTATATCTAATTGATCATTAATTGTCGAAATGTTATTATGAACTTATCTTTTTGTAATATGAATATTGAGTTGAATATTTTTCAATATTAGTAAGCAACCACCTGAGCTAGACATGTGCATTGAAGAGGTGAACATGATAGGAACATTAGTTCAGGGGTCATTACTAAACACTTTGTTAGAAGATTTATTAGAGAAATGCCTAGCCCACTTTGGGTTTCATTTTGATGATGATAGTGTGATTAATAAGGTGAATGCTTTGTTAGATTCAGCCTTGTTGATAGACACTAGTAATAGGTGGAAATCTAAGTTCGAACCACTACCAGTTTCTAAGTCTACCCTAATTTCTTCTTTATAAAAGCCTCCTAAGTTGGACCTTAAACAACTACCAGATACCATGAAGTATGTGTATTTAGGCCCATATGAGACTTTACTTGTGATGTAGCATCCGACTTGAATAGTAACCAGGAAAGTAGGCTAGTGACCATGCTTCAAGACAATAAGGAAGCTTTAGGGTGGACCATAAAAGACATTAAGGGTATAAGTCCTACTGTTTGTATGCATCAAATTCATTTAGAGGATGATCCAAAGCGTCTGGGAGATGCAACGTCGACTTAACCCTAATATGAAAGAAGTAGTTCGAACTGAGGTGCTTAAGTTGTTAGATGTGGGTATTATCTACCCTATTTCAGACAGTAAGTGGGTCAGCCCCGTTCAAGTTGTTCCCAAGAAATCAGGTATCATTATAGTCCAAAATAATAACAATGAGTTAATCCCAACCGAAGTGACCATGGGGTGGCGTGTTTTTATTGACTATAGAAAATTGAACAAGGTCACAAGGAAGGACCACTTTCCCCTTCCTTTCATCGACCAAATGCTTGAGAGATTAGCTGGACATAACCATTATTACTTGCTAAATGGTTTTTCTGGTTATAATCAGATTTTTATTTCACCAAAAGACCAAGAGAATACCAATTTTACTTGTCCATATGGTACCTTTGCATATAGACGCATGCCTTTCGGGTTGTGTAATGCACCCGCTACTTTCCAGCGTTGTATGATGAGCATATTTTCTGGCATGGTAGAACGGTTTTTAAAGGTCTTTATGGATGATTTTTCAGTATTTGGGTCATTTTTTGAGAAGTGCTTACATCATTTGACATTAGTGTTGACTAGGTGTAAGGAAAAGAATTTAGTATTTAATTGGGAAAATGACATTTCATAGCTCGATCAGGAATTTTTTTAGGGCATATCGTATCTTCTAAGGGTATAGAGGTAGACAAAGCCAAAGTTGACCTTATTAAGATTTTAAAGGTTCCCAAAGTTGTACGAAATGTTAGGTCATTCTTAGGGCATGCAGGTTTTTATCGTCGATTTATTAAGGATTTTAGCTTGATTTCTAGACCTCTTTGCAATCTGCTTGCAAAGGTGTTAAGTTTATCTTTGATGATGCTTGTTTAGAGGCTTTCGAGAAGCTTAAGACTTTGCTCAATGCCGCTCATATTGTCCAGGCACCTAACTGGAACCTACTCTTTGAGATAATATGTGATGCTTCAGATTATGCTATTGGTGTTGTTTTAGGTCGGCGAGAAAACAAATTACTTCATGTGATTTAATACGCCAGCAAAGTTCTAAATAATGCCCAACTGAAATACACCACCACAAAGAAGGAACTGTTAGCCATTATTTTTGACTTAGACAAGTTTAGATCTTATCTCTTAGGTTCTAAGGTTATAGTCTTTACTGATCATGCTGCTTTGAAGTACCTTCTGTTTAAGAAGGATACTAAAACTAGATTAATTAGATGGATCCTTTTGTTACAAGAATTCTCTCTAGAAATTAGAGAAAACAAGGGTGCATAAAATGTAATAGCAGACCACTTGTCTAGACTTGTTGTGGATTCCCATGATGATTCTCCTCCTGTGAGAGATAGTTTTCCTGATGAACAATTATTCTTTGTTTCCCAATTACCTTGGTTTGCGAATATAGTGAATTATCTTGTTACTGGTTGAATGCCTCAACACTGGCGTAAACAAGATTGTTCTAGGTTTTTAGCCGAGGTAAAGCATTTTTTTGGGGACGATCCTTATTTGTTTAAGTATTGTCCAAACCATATCATTAGGAGATGTATACCTGAGAGTGACCAGTCCAGTATTATTTCCTTTTGTCATGATCATGCTTGTGGGGGTCACTTTAGTGCTAAGAAGACTGCTGCTAAGATATTGCAGTGTGGATTCTACTGGTCTTCGATGTTTAAAGACACCCACAGTTATTGTGTTTCTTATGAGCGCTGCCAGAAGTTATGAACCATTTCTCGTAGAAATATGATTCCTTTGAACCCTATTTTAGTTATTTAGGTCTTTGATGTGTGGGGCATTTATTTTATGGGTCCTTTTCTTAATTCCTTTGGTTATTTTTACATCCTTATCGCTATAGACTATGTATCTAAGTGAGTAGAGGCGGTTTCGTATAAAACAAATGATCACAAGGTTGTGGTCCAGTTTTTGAATAATAACATATTTGCACATTTTGGTACACCGCGAGCTGTAATTAGTGATGGAGGGTCACACTTTTGTAATCGACCGTTTAAGATTTTGATGAAGAACTATGGTATTACCCACAAAGTAGCTACCCCATATCACCCACAGACTAGTGGTCAAGTAAAGGTTTCCAACAGGGAGATAAAACGTATTATAGAAAAAACAGTTAATCCTAATAGGAAAGACTGGTAGTTAATGCTTACTGATTCCTTATGGGCTTACTGTACTGCGTTTAAGACCCCTATTGGAATGTCACCTTATCGTCTAGTTTTTGGCAAGGCATGTCACCTGCCCTTCGAGTAAGAACATAGAGCATATTAGGCTGTAAAGTAGTTAAATTTTTCACTTGACAAGGCAGGAGCTCACAGGAATCTCCATCTCAATGAATTGGAAGAGATTCAGAAAGATGCGTATGATAGTGCTATGGAGTATAAGAACAAAATGAAACTTGTGCATGATAGAAATATTTTAAGAAAGTCATTTTCTCCAGGTCAAAAATTTATTCTGTATGATACTCGTTTGCATTCCCCGGGAAGTTACTCTCTCGGTGGATCGACCTTTTGTTGTTCGCACTGCTTTTCCTCATGGTGCTATTGAGATTGAGACTCAAGCTGGTAGAAATCCTTTTAAGGTTAACAGTCAGTAGATTGAAACCATTTTTAGAGCCTTTTTCTACAGGTTATATTGAGGAGGTCCCTCTGGAGGACCCTGTTTACTTTGATTGACCATCAAGGTTTTTTTTTTGTACATTAGTAGATTTTTGTAGGTTTTTATTATTCGTTTTTAGGTTTTTATTATTCGTTTTTAGGTTTTTATGTTCTGTTTTATTCTCCATAGAAGGATTATTATGCTTCACCCAGGTATTATCTTTATGAATTACCTCTTTATTCCTCTTTTTACTTATTTATTGGTACTTCTCTTTATATTGAAACATTGAGGACACTGTTTGATTTAAGTTTGGGGGTAAGGGAGAAACTTTTTAGTGCAATAATAAAATTCCAAAATTTAGAAGCTTGTGAACAATTCAGGATGACACTAACCATTCTAGGTAGATGGAAACTTAGCTCTTTTTCTATAGGAATTGGTGTGCCCATTTAAATGGTCTATTCATAAAAGGACAGAGTTCAGATGTTAGAAATAACATGATAGTTGTCACCATATCTCGGAGTCTATCTCGACTATATCACCTTCTGTTTTAATTTTTATAATTTTTGTGTTTCTCTAAGTGATTTGGTGGGGCACCAGTATCAAATTGTTATCGCTGCCAGGATGAAATAGAGTGTTTGAGATCAAGCCCCATTATTATATTTTATTAAAATAAAAATAAAAATAAAAATCGAGTATTGACACTTTGATAGCAATATGTGTGTGTTCTCCCTGTCTACGTCGCCTACGCAGGCGTCGAACGCAAGATCCATGAGAACTATCATGTAAAATGCTAATAAGGAGCATGCGTTTGGATTCAATTTGATCCAATCATGTTGTCAGTATATTTACAATTATTTTATTTTCAATAAATCGATCGTTGGGACCCTTGTATATACCAGCTGGGTCGATATTAGTATAAGGATTAAGACCAGTGGGAGCGTATCTCAATCCATTAGGATTCATCCTGGCACTCACCTTCAGACAGATGTGGGAAACACCGTTCACCTTATTCAACATGCGCAAAATTCATTTTGTCTATATCCATCTTCTAAATATTTTCACGTGATTGTACTTTGATAGACTATGAGTACCGTGGTTGAATGAATATCTAAGTAGAGCTTTGTTTTCTGATATATGAATTTTAGTATACTGAGTGCAAACTCGTGTACAACAATTGGACTCATATAGGGTAATGATTCCCATAGCCGAAGAATTTAGTATGCCACTTAAATAGCTTGTTTAGTGTTTACCCTCAATCGTTCACAGGTAGCTAGGGTTTGGAGTAGAAGGTTTTGTGGGTATACCTCTTGTCTAAGTATAGTCCACTAGGGACACCTAGGGTTTAAAGGCTTAATACATATGCTAAATATAGTCACGATTCCTGTGAAAGTGAATTAGGTTTTTTTTTATTTCTAGATTAGATTTGCTCGAGGACTAGCAAATAGTAAGTTTGGGGGTATTTGATAAACACATTTTTATGTCTAAATTGTGCTTAATTCTCTGTATTACTAGTGCTCGGTTGTGTACTTATTGTGTGTTTTTATGTCTTTGTATGTATTTTTGGAAAATAAACTTTTATGGAATAATTGTTTCGAAAAGTGATAAAGGCACCCGAAAAAATTACTAAAGACAGCCATCAGATTGTTAAAGGCACCCAACGTTTGGATAAGGGGCATCGTTACTCTTTTGGTTTAAATCCGTAAAAGGCTGGAAGAAACTCTTCACGCGAGAGGAGTTTGACGAGTTAGTTTGGACCGAGATTCATGGGATTTAACGTGTTTTCACTATACCAAATTGAAGAAACTATCAAAAGAAGTTGAAACACGTCAATCAAAAGTGTTTAAAGCCGTAAAACAAGCTGGAAAAATCGAGTTGTCACCGGAAAAGGGTTTACTCCCTGATTTGGATTAAAAAAAATCTGAGATGGTTTGGGATTGTTTTCTTGAGTCCTTATCGATTAGGATTGGTTGTTAGGGTTAGCTGAGCCTATATAACACAAAGTTATCGAGTAAAGCAGGGGAGATCTTCAATTGAAAAAAAAAACAGGAAAAAAAAAGTGTTGTTGTTGTAGTGAAGAACAGGAATAGGCGACGATTTCTTCAACTGAACATCAACAAATATCTTCTTTTTTGCAATATTTATCTTCAGCTGCAACGGTTTCTTCAATCCATCTGCAATGTTTATCTTTAGAACAATAACATTTATCTTCAACGGAAGCACTTTCTTTCTGTAACAGTGGAAACAATTGTCTGTAACGCCATTACACCGTTGCAAACTCTCTGTTTACACAATTTTTACTCCTTTCATCTTTGTAAATAATTTTTGAGCCGTGAATACACAGCTTGAGAGTGTTTACAACATGAGGAGCTAGACCCCATTGCTGAGGTGATGGAGGAAGCCATTTTTCCAATAATAAAGTGGTATATTTTTATCTTATTAATTTTTTGCAATTCTTTTATGATTATTTGTTTTGAATTAAATTTGAAATAATGATTTTTATCAATTAGCTGTGTTTTCTTCTGAGTCATGCTTAGTTTAGATCTATTGATGTCTCATACTTTTGATTTACAACTATTATTTTGAAAATCTAACTTTGGCAATATTTAGAATCAATTGAATGTATGAGTTACAAGATAATTATTAATGCTAAATCACTTGAAAAATTGGCTAATGGTGGAATCCTTAGTCTCAGTTCTTTCTATAATCTTTACTTTAATATTCTTTATTTTTAGTATTAAAATTAGGTTTAAAAATCAAATCTTCACAAGTCCGAGTATCGAATCTTTTACCACTATTTCTAAAACACATCGTAACAAGAATCAAAACTCGTAGGAATATCTACACTATCAAGGGGATAAGGTCTCATCGAACAAATCAGTCAGTGGTTAATGCTTATAATTGAGAGTTAGTTCGGCTAATGCCTTTTTACCCAATCGTAAAGACTTGGAATGCTACATTCCTAAACTATGTAACACTTGACTAATCGATTCTATATAAATAAATTCCTCTTTTTTTAGAAAAAAAAAAAAGAAAAAAAAGAAGAAGATGAGTTTTTGGCTTGGATTTTTTCTTGCAAATGAAAAGTTAGGCTTAAACTGCAAACTACGTGGACATGAAAATATCCTCATCTTAATTTGATAAGCTTGTGGCAGCCACAACCAAAGATAACCTGTGAACCTCTTAACACACAAAGTGATGGCCTTTAAGGATAAACCAACACATAACAAGATGACACGTGTCAGGATAAAACATATTCCCATATTTTGCATACATACCCTCCCTCCCCCATTATGAATCCCATCCCATTTCATACTTCACAACCCAAAATCCACAACCTCAAACTTCATTTCTCTCATCTCATCTTATCAAAATAAAATAAAATGGCAGCAACACTTTCAGGTCCTATGGTTAGTACCTCATTCATCAGAAGACAACCCGTAACAAGTCTTCGTTCAATCTCCAATGTAGGTCAAGCTATGTTCGGCCTAAAATCCAGCCGTGGTGGTAGAATAACAGCAATGGCTACATACAAAGTGACTCTAATTACACCCGAGGGAACTCAGGAGTTTGACTGTCCAGATGATGTTTACATTCTTGACCATGCTGAAGAAGTCGGAATCGATCTTCCTTACTCTTGCCGTGCAGGTTCTTGTTCTTCATGCGCTGGGAAAGTCACCGGAGGAAAGCTCGACCAATCTGATGGTAGTTTCCTTGATGATGACCAAATCGATGAGGGTTGGGTATTGACTTGTGTCGCATACCCACAATCCGATGTCACCATTGAGACTCACAAGGAAGAAGAGTTAACTGCTTAAACTAGTTCGTCACATTTTTCATTATGTTTCCATTTTAAGACAATATGTGCTGGGTGATGATGGTGTTCTAAAATTCTATCTAAATCTTTTTATTTGTCTTGATTATAATTGAGAGTTGTTAGTAGTATTATCAAGTGTGTTATTGAAAATTCTAAACTTCCATTGGCTTTATATATGTGTTTTTGTTTATTTGAATGCTGGTTTTATTATGAGCTCTCTTTATATATATATCAAATGTTGTGGTAGAATGGTGTTTGCCTCTGCTTCATGAGTAGCTTTTGTTAGACTTGAAAGCTTAAACCCTAATCCTGCACATAGTATTATGATTCCTCTCTTTTTGATCTTAGTTCTAACTTTCAGTGGTTGTTGTTCGACATCAACCTTATCCTTGTTTGTGTTTTAAGATTGAATTCAGCTTATTGCTATCTTTGAAAAACTAATACCAAACTAAGTACCACTGAGTCGGTAGGTAGGCAGACTAATTGATTTGCGTGTCAAGGAATATGTGAGTTTTTCGAGTACCAAATGCACGTAGTAAAATTTATCTCAAAATCAATTTAATCGGTGAGTGAGATTTGTTAGAACTTCCTCGTGATGCTTGGTCACAAGATCCATTCATTGATGACGATGTGATGGATTTTTCCGGTAAAAAGAAGTTAAATTCACCCGAAAAACTCTTCATTAAAACATTCATTGATGACGATGTGATGGATTTTTCCGGTTAAAAGAAGTTAAATTCACCCGAAAAACTCTTTATTTTTAATGGTGGTTAAATCTTATACTTACACCTTGTTTATACTGTTTCTATATTCAGTTAAATTTGTTAACTGTTAACTCACAAGTGGTACACTGTGAGTGGTTAGAGTATTTGTTCTCCGTCTGTGAGTGAGTATATAACTCCCTCAGGTTTGTGTCATTTGTAAGAACAATTGTGTTGTTCATTTCTTAATCTGAATCTACTGCTATTTTGGTATCATAGGATCATTCGATCTGGTATCATAGGATCGTTCGATCCTAGTCTTTTCTATCAGTGAAATTTTATTTATATCAGAGAACCTAAATCATCTGTTTCTTCTCCTAGCTCATTTTCATTATCATACACAATTAGAACAACAATATTATCAATCCAGCTTATACGACTTGGCATGATGAAGATTCTACTGTTATTCTGCTCAACTCCATAATTTCATATTCAATGATACCTTATGTTGTTGGTGCTACTTCATATTCAGAATTATGGAATACTACTGAGGCTCGTTTCTCTGAAGCTTCTGCTACTCATTCAATTCAATTGAGGAACAAACTTCAATCTCTAAAACTTGGTAACAGTTCTATCATTACTTATCTTAATGAGATTAAGAAATTAGTCGATGTTTTAGATGTTGTTGGTTCCATTGTCAGTGATTCTGAATGTGTTTTGTTTCCACCTTATCTGGCTTATCTTTTGTTTATGATTCATTTGCTACCTCAATTCACATTAAGAATCCTCTTGTTAGTTGTGTGGAACTACATAATATATTGTTAAGTGGAGAAATTGTCATTAATGCTAGATCTACCTCTATTGTATATGAATCTGAGAACAAGGCATTTCTCACCCAGTCTAGAATTCCATTATATATTCATAACTATATATTTCATGTTCCTTTCATGCGAGGAGGTCATAGTCTAAATTCTACGGGCAAGGGATGATTTTATCCATCATTTAGAGGTGGTTATTCTTTTACTATGCAAAGACCAAATCTCTTTTGTCACATATGTACCTCCTCCATCATCTATATCTATTGACAAACTCCAATGTCAATATGCAACAAAGTTGGTCATCAATAGGATAAACTTTACTTATTAATGCAGGACTCCACCATAAAATCTTCAAGCTATGCTTGCTGCAACTAGTATCTTTGGTGAAAATCTATGGTATGCAGATAGTGGGGCAAATCATCATATTTCTTCTGATGCTCATCATTTGGAAGATTACACTGCTTATGATGGTTATGAATACATTCAAACAACTAATGGTGAAGGAATGTCTAGTTCCTATGTTGGTCATCTTATTCAACAAACACCTGCTAATATTTTTACTCTTGATTATATACTATATGTTCCCAAGGCTTCTACCAAGCTTTTATCTGTTCATAAGTTCACTTCAGATAACAATTGCACAATAACCTTCTCTTTTGCTGGTTATATTGTGCAGGATCTTCACAGTGGGAAAATTATGTTGCAAGGACCACATGAAAATGGCCTCTGCCCAATTTATTTCAACTGTAAGATTCAAGCTCTCCAGTCTGTTATCCTCTCTCATGTCATCTGGCACAAAAGGCTTGATCATCCCTCCTTTCAAGTTAAATAATGAGTGTGTTCTTCTGTAACAGCTAAAAATATAATAAAGACACATATCTTCTGTGAGTGTTGTCAATTAGGGAAATGTCACAAATTACCTTTTAGTGTGTCTTATAGCTTTACTTCTAAGCCTTTGCAACTTTTTCATATGGATCTTTGGGGTCCATCTCCAGTGCCATCCAACAATGGTTATCTCTATTATGTAAACATCATTGATGATTATACTAAGTTTTGCTGGTTGTTTACACTTTAATCTGAATATGATTTCAAATATGTGTTCTTCAATTTTAAAGCTCGAATTGAAAATAAATTATGCTTGAAAGTTATCACTATTAGAACTGAAGTGGGATGAAAGTTCATTAACTCTGAAGTTGCTCAATTTACTGCCTCTCATGGGATTAAGCATGAAACTATGTTTCCTAACAATTGTTGATGGTGGCTTTTTAAAAAAGAAGAAAATTGTAATACTATCTTTGCTCGACTGCAGAAACATAAAATAAATATATATGTTCTAATCCGAGATCAGATTATGAATATGAAATATTATCTTACATTCCGCAAGAGAATTGAGAATACATATTCGTTCTATGGATACAAAAATCATGTAGCTCTTTTATGCACCCGTAAAATTTCAGAGTTATACTAAATTATATCCTCGTTATTTAATGTGCATCCATGCAAACTACTTGTATAAAACAAGATATATTGATTGTACATAATCGCGAACATTCAGAATAGAGGGTACGCCATATCTGAATAAAAACGTTAATTAGATACATACCATCTAATTGTGGAGTCGCATCGAACATCATCTTAATTTGTAAACTTCCACGGCTGAATCTCTTGAATATGTTTTGTATATACTGCATAAAAAGCTAAGCATAATGCTAACACTAGATCTAATGCGGTTGAGAAACCCTAAAAATTAGATGGTCAACCTCCTGCACTGCTGCCAACACCCTTTGCGTTGCTGCCAGCACCCTCTACGCTGCTACCATCCCTTTCCGCGTTGCTGCCAGCCACCCTTCGTGCTGCTTTCAGCCCCTCCTGCGCTGATGCCAGCACCCTTTCCTGCTGTTGCCAGCACAACTTGCAAACATGCCACAAATAAGCCATTTCCACGAAAAATTGGCATAAAATCTACTAGAAGCACTATTTTAGAACATGTACGAGAGATCGAATTATATTACAAGGGGGATTAAACATGGGGTTTTTCTCTGGTGGTTATAACAAAGAAGTTACAAAGTAAGTGGAGACGGTTGAAGCGGTTGCAAAGGTGAGGGAGCACTGATCCAGAAGTTTCCATAAACTTCCAAAGACAAAGTGGACGATTACTACCACAACCTCCATCTCTCCATTTCCCACAACCTCCACTACTTTAAGAAGGAAATTGTGTGATCTCAATTACTATAAATAGGCTACTTAGCCCATTTCAAAACACAAGCCACGGAACGGAGAAGAAATAGAAAGCATTCTCACAAACTCTGTTATTTTACACTCTACATACCATTCAGCACACACATAAAATTTCTTCAACTTTCTTTGCTTCCCTCCCCTAAGATCAACCTATCTCCTCTCTTTGTAACCAAAGAAAAACGAAGACAAACGTTCTTCTTGTTTGGATTCGTTTTGTACGATTTTGATCCTCGAACCTAAAAAGTACTTCAACAGTACATTGTTTCCTATGAGCAATTTTTAGGTACAAACAATTGGCGACCACAGTTGGAGATCAACCTTTCGGATACGAATTTAATTCTTCAATTATCCTAAAAGAGAAAGGGTGGATCTTAGGTTTGTTCATAGATTAACATCAATTTAGGTCCAACAACCAATTTCAATTATGGTGTTACATTCCTTAAAATGCTTTCACCAAAAAAAAACAACTCTCAATTCTGGTGTTACATTTCTCAAAATGCTTTCACACAAAAAAAAAAAAAAAAAAAAAAAAAAAAAACTCCCCTCTTTCAAGTAGTGCAACTAGAAACACAATGGATAGCCAAGCATCACCAAGTCTCTCAAATATGATGAAGAGACCCTTGCTGAAGCACAAGCATACGTGACTACTACTCAGAAGGAAATACTCGCTTCTCTCAAGACTCTTGTGGAACAACCACCTCTAGAGCAACACAAGTATCATATGGAGCAAACCAGAAATGCTTCCAAAGTTATTGCTGATGCCAACACCTCCAGAGCCCACGTCCAAAGAGATGAATGAGAAGTTTGTATAACCCATGATCTAGTACCGGGAAATAATCAACAACAATATCTCAACACCAGTGGAGTTCTGGAAAAGTCCCTATAAAAAACACGAATTGGAAGACTTATCTTTATCTCACTATAACCAGCCTCTTCATCTACTTGAGATCCTGAAAATCCTGCACTAAGGAGACATCTCTCTCCTTCGTTCTTGTTGCATAAAAAGTTGTCACCAGATGGAGCCCGCCAACGCCATTTGATGCTGCCAGCGCCAGCACCATCTGCTACCAGCGTCAGCACATCTAGAGTCAACATTCAACACGATGATGAGATCCTCGTTCGAAAAAAGAAATCATGGATCCAGCGACCAAGCTTTTTCATTCATATGGATCCATAGATACCATTACCATTTTGTGTCCAGGAGTGCATGCTACCACTTCATCAGCAACAACCATGTAGACCTAGATTACGATATGGTATCGAAGCGTCCATAAATCAATTGAAACAAAGCCAGGCTCGACGCATATCTGGAGAAATCACCACCAAGGGACCCACTTGTAGGCGTCAACAATCCAGCAGACTTTAAAGATTGCTCATCTCCATAACATCACCCATCAACGGGTATGGGCACTAAACGACTGCATAGAGGAGAGGTGATGTTGTACACCCATGTATTTTATCTACAAGTAAGTTTTGTTTAGAAACTCTCTTTAAAACTAGTTGTCTTGCGTCCCATCAAGTATTGGGGACTTGACACGAGTTTCAACCCCACCATGATCCTTTTCAAAAGTTTATTGAACGAATAGAGTCATCTCTACTGAGAACATTAAAACCAATAACCCAATCATTCTGAAATGTGTCATCAACATTAGATACCGAAACACAATACTTTCTAAATCGAAGACACTACTACCTCTCATAGAGAAAAGCCACATTTGGTCCTTAAAACTATATTAGGTGAATCCTACGAACTGGTCAATACCAATAAACCAATAGGGGTAATCATACATGGCATGAAGCTTAAAGTTGTCAAGTCTTAAACACTCTAGCACCCCTGACAAGATTGTCAAGACTTAAGCACTTCGCCACCCCTAGCGATATTTTCTTGTTTTCGTAATTTCTCTAAAATGATTGCAGCACCTTGCATTCATACTTAGGATTTCAATTGAACAAAGTATTATTTATTTATCTAGAAAAATCCTTTGCAAACCATTCAAAATCTACCTACTCAAAATCCCAAAATAAAACCACAGAAAATTCGGGTATCTCAGAAACACATAAAAACCCACAAAACTTACTAATTAGAAAAGATCTCTGAAAACTGGTTCAGCACCATCATCATATGATCGATGCACATGTGCAAGGGCTTCAGTTGTAATCCTCAACTCTCATAATAGTCTTTCAGCATCACATCTAGCATTGGTAATCACTTCTAAGCCGAAGATGCACATACTTCCTTCAAGTTCTCCTGAATGGCTCACATATGACGACAAAGCCATCCGACAACAAACTTTGATGTCTCAGCTTCCTCCAAGAATCGGTTCATGTCAAACTCAAAGTCAAAGTCAACTACAGCGTTCAGATACTCAATTGGTGCAGTTTTCATTGCATTGGCATCTTACGCAACTAAACCACTTGGAGCATCAATTTCAACAAAATCCATTTGAAGGATCGCAAGAACCACACTTGGGGATTGAAAATTTACACAAGATCCCCTCATTATCAAGAACTTCTCCCGCCTATAAGAGATGGTTAACTAGAGAGTCGCAACCTTGAAAAGGCCCTTTACTCTCTAAAGACATGCTGCAAAGGTATCTTCACCTCTCCAAACTACATCGTCAAATCTGATAGGCGCCTGCAACCCTTGACGAGGATGAGACACATCACAAGCCTGCTCCAGAAAATATAACTTCATAAATCATAAAGAAGTGTGACATGGGACTGCTCACCGCAACACATCTCATAACAATCAAGGATTTAAAAGATGGCTCAAGAGACACCTCAGGGAACATAATCTTCGAAGACACCCATAGAACCACATTAGCAACATGACACCTTTCAGCCCATCCTCTTCGCCCTCGACGTCTTCAGGGAAATTCACGTGAAAAAATGTCCCAGTTGTGACTCAACAGCCCGAGCACCAACAAGGACTCCAACTTCAATTCAAGTTCTTGCTCCAGCCATGGCGCGCAAAGAAAACAATAACAACAATAGGAGATATCTACCTTCCTGGCTTCCCTTACCTAATTAGAACCTAGACGTATGAGCTCGTGATGATACTAACAAATCATTCATCATCGAGCAACAGGCCAAAGTAGCTACACCTGGGGACTGAAAGCTTCTTCAGTTTCAAAGATTTAATGCATTCACTTCCTTCGACCAGAGTATTTAATCAACAAAGGTAGTAGAAACAAGACCCCTCACTCACATCATCAGTACCTCCACAACTCATAAGCTTCCTCTTCCAATCTGATCATGTTCATGTGTTAGTACCTAAAAATTGATTCTATGCAAAACAATATACTATATAACTACTTTGTTTAGATTCAAAAATCAAAATCGTACAGAGCAAGCCTAAACCACGATAGTATTCGTTCCGCTCTTCTTCTGTCACAATGAGAGAAAATAGGTTGATCTTAGGGGAGGAAAGCAAAGAAAGTTGAAGGAAACAAATGTATTGTATTGTGTATAGAGTTGTAGAACTACTGAGAAAAATAACAGAGGTTGAGATATTCGTAAACTTGTTCCTCCTTTTCCAAATGGGCTGAGTAGCCTATTTATAATAGTAAAGAGCTCACACGCTTTCTTGTAAAATTGTGAAGATAGTGAAGAGGTGGAGAAGTGAAAGTCGTGGGGTAATGACTTAACCGCCTTGGAATCTTCGAGAAACCATTATTCCACTATTTATTAACTGCTTCACACTTTCCACGACTTTGGAACTTACTTATCATGGGATGTCGTTACACCCATGTTGTTATAACTGCCAGAACAAAACCCCATGTTTTATTCCTCCATTATGGTTTGATTTCTGAAGCCATTGATGAGCTTGTGTCAACATATCATGATTTTGGCAAAGTATTGGTGCCATTAGCACAAGCAAGAGTGAAGGGCTGAAAGTCACGCTAAGGAGAAGAGGAAAATTGGCATTAATATTATTTCTGGCAGTGCTAAGGCCTTTGTGCCTTTGCTAGCACACTCTAGCGCTGCTGGCAACGCTAATGGCCTTTACGCCTGTGCTAGCACTCACTAGCGCTGCTAGCAGCGCTAACGGCCTTAGCGCTTGTGCTAGCACTCTCTAACTTTCTCCCTTAGCGCTAGTTATGGCTCGTTTGGCATATTAACTTTTGTGGCTTTGTTAGCTTTTTGTCCTTTTTGGCTTTTTTTTTTTTTTTTTTAACTTTTGGCACATGCATGTGCTGCTTATTTGTGTTAGAAGCATGGCTATGGTTTTTCCAAGGTTAGTACTTGCTAGTGCCATGGTTATTGTTTATGCACCGCTAACTTTGGCATTTGTTAATGTTGTGGCCATATTTATGGCCTGTTTTTAGAATTTTTCAGTCGCATGAGATTTTAATGTTAGCATTGTGCTTAACTTTTATACAGTGTATTCAGACATATTCAAGAGACTCAGTCATGGAATTTTGCAACTTGAAATAACGCTTGATGCGACTCTGTATTTTAGATGGTAAGATGCATTTAGTAGCACATTTATTCGAGAATAGTGTAAAATCCCAGAATGACCATTGTGCCCTGCCCGACTTTTTGGTAAAATAACTATTTTAACCCTGGTCCAAAACTTGATGAATATGACTTTTCACCTATAATTGTAAAATGACCATTTTCCCCCTGATGCATAAAATTACTATTTTATCCCTGGTCTAAAAATTACCCAAATTGATTGTTTTACCCTTTGTCAAAAATTCACCATCAACATCAAGTCCCCTGCTTTGCATGAAACGAGTAATGTTGTGTGGTAAGCACTAGATGGTGGTCATCCAGATGAAGTAAAATATGACTTTTTATTGTTCAATGGTTAGATATCACTAGAAGAGTAGCAGTTGGTTGAGCAAGTTTTTCTTTTTTTTTTGCGATTGTACTCTTAGGTATATGGAGCATTCTTCTTCAACCGTAACAACAACGGGAAGGTATTTGGAAAATTAGTCGGTTGTAGAGAGTGTTGACGCAAGGCTTCCGTCAGAACTCTAAGACAGGTGTTGAGGCATTGCTACCGTCAGACACAAAGATGAGTGTTAGCTGTGAACACTAAGATGAATGTTAGCCGTGAACACTAGATGAGTGTTGAGGCAGTGAATCTTCCATCAAACACGAAGATAAGTGCTAGCCATGAGCACTAAGATGAGTGTAGAGGCACTGATTCTTCTGTCAGACTCAAAGATGAGTGTTAGCTGTGAGCACTAAGATGAGTGTGGAGGTAATGATTCTGCCATCTAACACGAAGATGAGTGTTATCCGTAAACACTAGATGAATGTGGAGGCAGTGATTCTGCCGTCAGACATAAAGATGAATGTTAGCTGTGAACACTAAGATGAGTGTTAGCTATGAATACTAAGATGAGCGTGGAGGCAGTGATTCTGCCGTCAGACACAAAGATGAGTATTAGCCTTGAATATTAAGATTAGTGTGGAGGCAGTGATTCCTCCGCCAGACAGAAAGATGAGTGTTAGCCATGAATACTAAGATGAGTGTTGAGGCATCGCTTCCGTCAGAACACTAAGATAATTGTTAGCCGTGAATACTAAGATGAGTGTGAAGGTAGTGATTCTGTCGTCAGACACAAAGATGGGTGTTAGCCGTGAACACTATCATGAGTATGGAGGAAGTGATTCTTCCGTTAGAAACAAAGATGAGTGTTAGCTGTGAACACTAAGATGAATGTGAAGGCAATGATTCTGCCATCAAACACGAAGATGAGTGTTAGCCATGAACACTAAGATGAGTGTTGAGACATTGCTTCCGTCAGAACACTAAGATAAGTGTTAGCTGCGAACACTAAGATGAGTGTGGAGGTAATAATTATGCCATCAAACACGAGATGAGCGTTAGCCTTGAAAACTAGAATGAGTGTAGAGGCAGTGATTCTGCCGTCAGACACAAAGATAAGTGTTAGATGTGAACACTAAGGTGAGTGTTAGTTGTAAATACTAAGATGAGTGTTAGATGTGAAAACTAAGATGAGTGTGGAGGAAATGATTCTGCCGCCAGACACAAATATGAATGTTATCCGTGAACACTAAGATGAGTGTGAAGGCAGTGATTCTGCCATCAGACAAAAATATGAGTGTTAGCCGTGAACACTAAGATGAGTGTTGAGGTATTGCTTCCGTTAGAACACTAAGATAAGTGTTAGCCATGAACACAAAGATGAGTGTGGAGGCGGTGATTCTGTCGTCATACACAAAGATGAGTGTTAGCTGTGAACACTAAAATGAGTGTGGAGGCAGTGATTCTACCGTCAGATACAAAGATGAGTGTTAGCCGTGAACACTAAGATGAGTATTGAGGCATTGCTGCCATCAAAACACTAAGATAAGTGTTAGCCATGAAAATTAAGATGAATGTTGAGGCATTGTTGTAGTCATAAAACTAAGATAAGTGTTAGATGTGAACACTAAGATGAGTGCGGAGGCAGTGATTCTGCCATCAGATATGTAGATGAGTGTTATCCGTGAACACTAAGATGAGTGTGGAGGCAGTGATTCTGTCGTCAGACACAAAGGTGAGTGTTAGATGTGAACATTAAGATGGTTAGAACTTGAGCATTGATATTCAAGGAATTCAATCCATGGAAGTTCTGCAACTTGAAGCGAGTTCATCTGTGACATGAAGTGTTTAACTTTTATGCAGTGCATACAGAATATTTTCAAGAGAAGCTTGTAACTTGAGGTAATGCTCGATGTATTTTTGTAATTAGAAGGTATGCATCTAATTAGAGATCTCTATTCAGGAATGGTATATTATCTATTCTGATTGTTTACAATTTTGTATTTTAGATGGTATTGATCTAATTGAGCGATCTTTATTCACATATGGCATAGCCACTATTCTGAATGTTTGCAATTTTGTATAATTAGCATATTCTGATTAATACAAATAGTTTGCGTGGATGCACATGAAATAACGAGGGTTTAGCCGGGTAAAGCCCTGAAATTTTTACGGGCACATACATATGCAAAAGATATGTGGAACGAGTATAAAGAATTCAGCCGGGAAATTATTGCAACTTATAACTGGTTCAGCATTATGTATAGTCAGAGATCATCTGGACAGGAACCGCAACCGTCATCAGTGACATTCTGAAGACGTTATCGCTCTATACTAGTGGTTGATCCATATAGGATCTTGAGATTTGCTTATACAAAGCTGTATAGGTAAGTCAACACTATTCAATTTAAATGGATATTGACATAAGGAAATTTTCGGGAATTCTCTTGTGGAATTCTGAAGTTTAATGTCTTTGAGACCGGGGTCAGAGACGTAATGTTTTACTTTTTTTAGATGAAAATAAAATAATAAGGCTTTAGTTGTTAGATATTACCAGAGATATTGCAGTAAGTTTGAACTTTGAATATCGTCATGTTGATGGAGATGGTCGGCCAAGCAAGGGAGGAGGCCACGGCTGGGCGGAAAAGCGAAGGGTCTTGACTTGGACGAACAAGTGAGAGGTTGTGTATAGACGTACAAGTGAGAGACTATCTCCTTCTCGTACTTGGTAATTCTAGGGAATAAATGTTTTTATTCTTTTCTTTGCTAGCATCTTCTGCTTTTGGGAGATGAATTTGACTCTACTGTTTGTCTCTAATTGGCAGTCTAGTGTTGTTGAAGCAAATATAAGAAGTGGTGTAGGCCCATTCTTGTCAGGAGGATGCAAGTGGGAGGTATTTTTTGCTACTACCGTTGTTGATCAAATACTCTGGTCGAAGGAAGTGACTAAGTTAAATTTCTAAAACTGAAGAAGCCTTCAGTCCCCATATGTAGCTATTTTGGCCTGCTACTACACGAGGGATCATTATGAGTCCATGCCTCTAGGGTCTGATTAGGCGAGGGAAAGCCATGGAGGTTGATAGCTCTTGTCGTTGTCTTTGTCGCGCCAAGGCTAGAGCAAGAACTTGAATTGAAGTTAGAACCTTGTTGGTGTCTGGGATGTTGAGTTGCAACTAGGACGTTTTCGTGAGCATTGAATGAAGTTGCGTCTTATTCTAACCCCTTGTCTCATAAGCTTGTTTTACCCTTCTGGATATGATGATTGCATGCATGGAATGTTCATATGAGCGAAGTCCTATGGAGACGCCGAGGATAAATAGGATAATATGAGAGGTTTTATGTTGCCGACGTAGTGCTACGAGTATCTTTAAAGACTATCTTCGCGGAGACGTCTCTTAAGCTATCCTTTGAATCCTTGATTGTTGTAGGATATGGGCTGCAGTGAGCAGTCCCAAATCGTATTCTTCTTTAGTTGTTGAAGTTGTATTTTCTAGCTTAGGCTCGGGATGCGCCTCAGCTTCGTCAGGGGTTGCATGCGCCTATTAGATATGAGGACGTAGTTGGGAGAGGTGAAGATACCTTTGCGGCATGTCTTTGGAGAGTAAAGGGACTTGTCAAGGTTGTGACTCTTTTGTTAACCGTCTCTTATAGGACGGAGAGTTTCTTGACAACAATGGGATTTTTTGCAAATCTTCATTCCCCAAGTGTGGTTCATGTGATCCTTCGGATGCAGTTGTTAAAGATAATGCTCCAAGTGGTGTTGTTGCTTAGGATGTTAATGTGATGAAAACTACTCCAATTGAGTATCCGAATGCGGGAACTGACTTTGACTTTGAGTTTGACAGGACCCGACTCTTGGTAGAAGGTGAGATGGCTAATCTTGTTGTTGGACGGCTTTGACGTCATATGAGAGCCATTCAGGAGAATATGAAGGAAGTAGGTGCGTTTTCGGTTTAGCAGCGATTACCAAGGCTAGATATGATGTTGAAAGACAATCTTGAGAGTTGAGGCTTGCCACTGAAGCCCTTTCACAGGTGGAGAGAGCATGCGTTGATGGTGTTTAACCAGTTTTCAGAGATTTTTCTAAATAGTAAGTTTTGAGGTTATTTATGTGTTTCTGAGATACCCAAATTTTCTATGGTTTTATATTGGGATTTTGAGTAGGTAGAGTTTGAATGGTTGTAAAGGATTTTCTACAGAAAGAAATAATATTTTGTTTAATGAATTGAAATCATAAGTACGAATGAAAGATATTGCAAACATTTTTGAGGAATTACAAACGTTACGTAACAACATAAAATATTGCTAGGGGTAATGAGGTGCTTAAGCCTTGATAGTTTTGTCAGGGGTGGTGGATTGCTTAAGCCTTGATAGATTTAATCCACTTACCATGCACGACTACCCCTGTTGGCTTGTCAGTATTTACGATTTTGTAGTATCCACCTAATATAATTTTAATGCTTAGATGTTGCATTTCTCCAGGAGAGGCAGTCGTGTCTCTAATTTGGAAATGGTTGGGTTTCGGTATCTCAGGCTGATGACACATTTTAAAGATGATTGGGTTATTGGATTTAATATTCTCAGTAGAGATGACCCCTATCCATTAGATAAACTTTTGAAAAGGATCAGATTTCCACTCACATCGTCAAAGCACTGTGAGGTTGATACTCTGGTCAAGTCTCCAAGCCTTGATGAGACGTGGGACAACTGGTTGTAAAGAGAGCTGCTGAACAAAACTTATTCGTAGGCAAAATCCACGGGCGTACGACATCATATCTTATCTATGCAATTGTTTAGCATCCAGATCCGTCGTTTGGCGATATTCTGGAGGTGAGCAATCTTTAAGGTCTGCCAGCTTGTTGGGGTCTACAAGTGGGTCCCTTGGTGACGATTTCTTCAGAGATACGTCGAGCCTTTCCTTGTTTATGTGGATTCATCGACGTCCTCGATACATGTCGTAGTCTGGATCTACATGGTTATTGTTGATGGGGTTGTAGCATACATTCCTGGCCACAAAATGGTAGTGGTAGTGGTCTCTCTAAATCTTTATGAATGACGAAGTTTTACTGTTGCATCCTTGGTTGCTTTCTTTAATAGGGGATCTCGCCATCGCGTAGAATATCGATTCTGGATATGCTGACGTTGGTAGCATCAGGAATGTTGGTTGTCTCCATATTTCTTTTCACGATGTGTAGAACCATGTATGATTTTATGAATAATTTTGGCAATTTTCGTCATCAGGAAAAATAATCAGATTTAGGTCTTCTTTCCATAACGGACGCAGAATCTTCGCCTGGAGTCTGAATGATGTGGTTGACCTCTCATTCTTTAGATAAGAGGAAGGGATAACTTCTGCAAAAAGAATTTCTGGATTTGGAGTCCGTTTTATAGGTGAAAAAGACCTGACACCGAGAGTCCAGAACTTTTCAGGCAGAATTCTGTAGGTGTTCGGGTGTCATGTAGTCGAGCGTTTCGGCCGCCATTTATAGCTTGTTCATCCGATTGACGTGACCTTTTAGTATGTTGTAGTATACATATATATGAATGATTATCTATATAACTTACCCACAAATTCCTCACCAGTTAGTGCCAGTTTCAGTTCTTCCATAGGGAAGCGTAAAAACATTTCTGACAACGTTTTTGCAAAACAACCTATAACTTTTCTAAACCATATGCCATGACCCAAACACTTTGTAATGAATTTTTAGGTTGCTAATGATCATATTTTATGAACCTCATGATTTTTGCTTGAATCCCTTGTCCTTGAAATATTTTAACTCATTATATCTATAATGCCTCTGTTTTTTAGGGGGAGAGAACAAAAACAGAGATATGAAGTTGTGGATGAAGGATTGGAGATTGCCATGATCCGTGACGCTGCTGACATGTCTTTTCCAACTCAAAATCATGAGAAAATTCCCGCTGAGGCAATTGTTGGAGAAAGCATTCTGAATGGTGTCGTTGTACAGAATGCTGATAGGATGGAGATTGTTCCGGTTGAGTTCCCGAACATTGGAGTTAACTTTGAACTAGATATAAGATCCACCCTAGTTTTAGATGGTTGAAGAATTGGATTCGTGACCGAGATATTGATCTCCCACTGTGGTCGCCAACTGTTAGTACCTAAAATATGATTCTAGGCAAAAAAAATATACTGTAGAAGTACTTTGTTTAAATTCGGAAATAAAAATCGTACAGAGCAAGCCTGAACCACGATAATATCCATTCCGCTCTGCTTCGGTCACAATGAGAGAAATTTGGTTGATCTTAGGGGAGGTATTGTATTGTGTATAGAGTTGTAGAACTACTGAGAAAAGTAACAGAGCTTGAGAGATTCATAAGCTTGTTCCTCCTTTTCCAAATAGGCTGAGTAGCCTATTTATAATAGTAAAGAGCTCACACGTTTCCTTGTAAAGTTGTGGAGATAGTGAAGAGGTGGAGAAGTGAAATTCGTGGGATTAATGGATTAACCGCCTTGGAATCTTCGAGAAACCATTACTCCACTATTTATTAACTGCTTCACACTTTCCACAACTTTGTAACTTATTTATCATGGGATGTCGTTACACCCATGTTGTTATAACCGCCAGACCAAAACCTCATGTTTTGTCCCCTATTATGGTTTGATTTCTGAAACCATTGATGAGCTTGTGTCAACACATGATGATTTTGGAAAAGTATTGGTGTCAGTAGCACAAGCAAGAGTGAAGGGATGAAAGTCACGCTAAGGAGAAGAGGAAAATTGACATTAGTATTGTTGCCGGCAGTGTTAAGGCCTTTGCGCCTGTGCTAGCGCTGCTGGCAGCGTTAATGGCCTTAGTGCCTGTGCTGGCATTCACTAGCACTGCTGGCCTTAGCGCATGTGCTAGCACTCACTAACTTTCTCCCTTAGCGCTAGTTATGGCTCGTTTGGCACATTAACTTTAGTGGCTTTATTAGCTTTTTGTCATTTTTGGCTTTTTTTTTTAACTTTTGGCACATGTGTGTGTTGCTTATTTGTGTTAGAAGCATGTCTAGGGTTTTTCCAAGGTTAGCACTTGCTAGTGCCATGGTTATTGTTTATGCACCACTAACTTTGGCATTTGTTAATGTTGTGGCCTTATTTACGGCCTGTTTTTAGAATTTTTCAGTCGCATGAGATTTTAATGTTAGCATTGTGCTTAACTTTTATACAGTGCATTCATAACATACTCAAGAGATTCAGTCATGGAAGTTTGCAACTTGAAATAACGCTTGATGCGACTCTGTATTTTAGATGGTAAGATGCATTTAGTAGCACATTTATTCGAGAATAGTGTAAAATCCCAGAATGACCATTGTGCCCTCTTTGCTCGACTTTTTGGTAAAATAACTATTTTGCCTATGGTCCAAAACTTGATGAATATGACTTTTCACCTCTAATTGTAAATGACCATTTTCCCCCTGATGCGTAAAATTACTATTTTACCACTGGTCTAAAAAAATTACCCAAATTGACTATTTTACCCTTTGTCAAAAATCCACCATCAAACACCATGGCATGGGGACTTTGTCTCTGTTGATGTTGCTGTTGATTTCAACCACACTGGTCAACTATGGAAGACACACTGAATTTGGAATTCTCAAGGTGACGTCATCTCATGCTCCAAGCAACTTCTAACAGACAGTATCATGGTTATGATACCCATCTCAACTATCACGATAACAAGGAAACTACGAAAATCTCCAATGCACAATGAACGTTCAAAAGGTATGACCATTTCAGATTCAAGCTTTTCATCCCAACATCTGGCATATGGGCTTACAAATTGCTGTCAAGAATTCATCTTCTCCGGTAATATAGATATAATAAGTCAATATCACACATGAGTCAGAAGTTTTTTGAAATGTGTAAGAAACGACAAACTATGAGGCTATCATCGTTGGTTATAAGTTCTTATCCATGAAGCCTACCGCAAGGGATCACTTGCCATAAAGTCCTAACTTCTACTGAAGTCCCAACTTACATCGCATCATGTTGGAGATCTCACAATACCAACATACTCACGACGTTAACACCTCCAGCACTAGCCTTACCCACAGAATAAAGGATATTCTACCAGACAAGGGATATTCCATGGCTAGGTATGGGACATCGTTCACAGAACTAGCATCTTGAAGAATCTCATATCCTCACGACGCCATATCCGAATAAAAAATTACGAACATTCAGGGTAGAGGTGAATCCATATCTGAATAAAAACGCAAACTAGATGCAAGCCATCTAAAAAACAAAACAACGAATATTCAGAATAGAGGCTATGATAATCTGAATAAAGATCGGTAAATTAGATGCACCATCCAAATTGAAGAATCACAACAAACATTCAGAATGGATAATATATCATTACTGAATAGAGATCACTAATTAGACACATCTAGTTGCAGATTCACATCGAACATCATCTCAAGTTGTAAACTTCTACGGCTAAATCTCGTGAATACGTTTCGTATGCACTGTATAAAATTTAAGCACTTCACATCACGATTGAACTTGCTTCAAGTCACAGAACTTGCTTCAAATTCTAATCATCTTATTGTTTGCATTTAACACTCAGCTTCGTGTTTGATGGCATAATTACTGCCTCCACACTCATCTTAGTGTTCTGACGGCAGCAATGCCTCAATACTCATCTTAGTGTTGACGGCTAACACTTATCTTCGTGTTTGATGGCAGAATCACTGCCTTCAATAACATCTTAGTATCCAGACGACACCACTGCCTCAACACCCATCTTAGTGTTTACGGCTAACACTCATCTACATATCTGATGGAAGAATCATTGTCTTTATACTCATCTTAGTGTTCTGATGGCAACAATGCCTCAACACTCATCTTAGTGTTCTGACGGCAGCACTGCCTCAAGACTCTCTACAACCAACTAATGTTCCAAGTACCTTCCCGTTGTTATTACGGTAGAAGAAGAACGCTCCATATATCGAAGAGTACAATCGCAGAAAGAACAAACTTGCTCAGCTAACTGCTACTCTTCTGATGATATCTAACCATTAAATAATAAAAAGTCATACTTTACTTCGCCTGGAAGACCACCATCTAGTGCTTACCACATATCATTACTCGTTCTGTGCTAAGCAGGGGACTTAATATAGATGGTGGGTTTTTGACAAAGCAGAAAATTGTAATATTATCTTTGCTCGACTGCAGAAACATAAAATAAATATACATGTTCTGACCCGAAATCAGAATTATGAATATGAAATATTATCTTATATTCCGCATGAGAATTGAGAATACATATTCCTCCTATGGATACAAAAATCTTGTAGCTCTTTCATATGTACCCGTTATACTAAATTAGATCCTCGTTATTTAATGTGCATCCATGCAAACTAATTGTATAAAACAGAATATATTTATTATATACAATCGCGAACATTCAGAATAGAGGCTACGCCATATCTGAATAAAAACGCTAATTAAATACATACCATCTAATTGCGGAGCCGAATCGAACATCATCTTAAGTTGCAAACTTCAACAGTTGAATCTCTTGAATATGTTCTGTATGCACAGCATAAAAAGCCAAGCATAATGCCAACATTAAATCTCATGCGGTTGAGAAACCCTTAGAATTAAATGGTCAACATTCTGCGAAGGCTCCAACACCCTTTCCTGTTGCTGGCAGCACAACTTGCAAACACGCATAAATAAGCCATTTCCACGAAAAATTGGTATAAAATCTTCTAGAATCACTACTTTACAACATGACTCTACTAACTCTTACGAAAGATCAAATTATATTACATGGGTGGATTAAACATGTGGTTTTGGTCTGGTGATTATAGCAAAGAAGTTACAAAGTAAGTGAAGATGGTTGAAGCGGTTGCAAAGGTGAGGGAGTACTGATCCGGAAGTTTCCATAAACTTCCTAAGAAAAAGTGGACGGTTACTACCACAACCTTCATCTCTCCACTTCCCACAACCTCCAATACCTTATGAAGGAAAGTGTGTGATCCCAATTACTATAAATAGGCTACTTAGCCCATTTCAAAACACTACCCACATAACGGAGAAGAGATAGAAATCATTTTCACAAACTCTGTTATTCTACGCTCTACATACCATTCAACACACACACAAAATTCCTTCAACTTTCTTTGTTTCCCTCCTTTAAGATATACCCATCCCCTATCTTTGTAACCGAAGCAAAACAAAGACAAACATTCTTCTTGTTTGGATTCGTTTTGTACGATTTTGATCCTCGAATCTAAAAAGTACTTCAACAGTATATTGTTTTGCCTTGGAGAAATTTTTAGGTACAAACAACACTAGTGAACATAATGGAGTGGTTGAGGCTAAACATAAATCTTTATTGGATATAGCGAAAACTTTTCTTATTCAGGCCAAACTCCCTGAATCATTCTAGTTGGATGCCTTTCTCACATCCAATACATTGTTAATCTAGATCCATTCAATTTGTTTCACTATTTGAAATGTTATTTCACAAGAAACTTGACTACAACAGTCTTATAAGCTTTGGTTGTTCATGCTTTCCTTGGCTTAAACCTTATACACCACATAAACTTGCTCCAAGGAGTTTACACTTTATCTTATTTGGATACAATGCCAAATATAAGGGATACATGTGCTTAGAACCCACTTCCGGTAGAGTTTACATCTCCATACATGTTACTTTTAATGAGGACATACACGCTTATCTAACGCTTGTCAATGATTCGGCTCTTACTTACACTTTTATTACTCATGCACTCTTGCAACATGAGAAGTCCACTTCTGAGGATATTGCTATCAGTCCTGCTATTTCTGCCACTTCTATTGTTGTTTCTCTACATGTAATTAACAATACTGGTATTGGCCTATCACATAGTTCTATTATTGTCTGCAATGATCATCTAATGACAACTAGGGGTAAATCTGGTATTTTTAAGCCTAAATCATATTTTGTTTCTAAGCATCTATTGCATATAGCTCTTGTTTGTAATGTTGTTCCTATTACTCTCACTTGTTTTTCTATGACTAATAAGGATGAGAAATGGAGAAAAACCATCCATGGTTAATGAATATAATGTCTTAATGTCCAATAAAACTTGGACTAAAGTACCACCATCTGCCTCTGAAAACATAGTTGGGTGGAAATGGGTTTTTAGGATAAAACAAAAAGCATATGGGTCTCTGGAGAGATACAAAGCTAGACTAGTTTCCAAGGGGTTCCATCAGCAAGTTGGCTTGGACTACAATGAAACTTTTAGTCCAGTTACCAAGCCTACTACAATTATGCTCATTCTTGCTCTTGCAGTAAAGTTGAATTTGAATATTACTCAGCTGGAAGTTAATAATGCATTCATGCATGGTGATCTTGCAGAAGAGGTGTTTATGACTCAGCCACCTGGCTTTGTGGACCCTGATCACCCTGATTTTATGTGTAAATTGTATAAATCCTTATATGGGCTTAAACAAGCACCAAGGGCATGGTATGCTAAGCTTAACTCTGTTATTTTATCTTTGGTTTTTCTTCATTTTGATGCAGATACTTCTCTATTTGTTCAAGCACATTGTTTTAATATATATGGATGATATACTTTTGACTGGAAATTCTGCTTCCCAGTGTACTTCAATTATTTTTACTCTAAGTGCACAGTTTCCTATCAAGGATTTGGGGCATCTTCATTTCTTCTTAGGACTTGAAGTTAAGAGGAATGGCGCATATATTTTTATGTCTCAAACCAAATATACCCTGGATCTTCTTGCCATGCATAACATGATGGGAGCTAAGCCATGTTCTTCACCTTCTTCTTATACTCTTAAGCTAAGTGTTTCTTATGGGGTGCCTCTTGATAATCCAACTAAATACAAGATCTCTAATGGGTACCTTACAGTACCTGACATGGACTAGACCTGAAATTTATTTTTATGTTAGTCAAGTTTATCAGTTCATGCACAATCCCGAAGTGCACATCTTGTGGCAGCTAAGAGGATTTTGAGGTATATTAAGGGTTCTTTGGATTACTGTGGGAACTACGTTTCAAGTAAAATGCTTACAAGGCATGTTTGGAAAGCAAAAATTTACCTACACTTTCCAGCGAGAAGTTAGGCTTTAAGGTCGGGTTACTCTCTTTAAAATCACGGATTCGGGGAGTTCTGGCCTTCCCAGCGCACCGGAGGCGGAATTTTCCGGTCCATGACAATTATGGTCTATTTTTCTCAAAAGGTTTGCAAGTATTTCAAGGGTTCAATGATGCATATTAGGCAGGGTCTCCAGATAATAGAAGATCTTATACTGGATACTGTATTTTTTTTTGGAAACAATCCAGTTTCCTGGATTTCCAAGAAACAATCCATTGTTGCCAGGTCCTCCACTGCAACAGAATTGTTGATGGTGGTTTTTTGACAAATGAGAAAATTGTAATATGCATCTAGGAAAAACGATGACAGAGCTTCAGGGTCATAGTTATGGTCATGGCATTAGTAAATGTCAATAATAATAACATATAGGAAATGGATTTGGCATCAACAAGTACAAGCCTTAGTAAGCCCTAGCCACGTCCCTAGCACGAACGCGTCAAATTAACAAGGCTACACAGGAGCTAACGGAGCTAACAAAGTCGACAAAGCTACAGAGAAGTAGACACAGCCACGAAGTGCTAGCAGAAGCGTTAATAACGCTAGCAGCAGAGTAGCAACGCAAGTGCTAGCCGAAGCACAAGTGTTGGACGCAGTGCAAGCGCTGGCCGCTGTACCATGCCTTCGATGTTGCCGTACCATGCCTTCGCTACTACTGCACCACGTCTATTTGATGTTGCCGCGTCATTTCTTCCGCTCATACTAACAATATGCTTCATTGCTAGCTCCATTACTATGCTAAATTAGCATAAATCTCACTAGCATCAATATATTACAAAAAACTCATGGCTATGAATCCATGACTCCATTAACTCCTACGAGACATCAAATCATATTACATGGGGGGATAAAACATGGGTTTTGGTCTGGCGGTTATATCAACATGGGCGTAGAAATACCCCATGACAAGGAAGTTATAAAGTAAGTGGTAAGTTGGAGCGTTTGAAAAGATAATTGAGTAGTAGTCTACAAGTTTCCAGAAACTTCCCAAGACAAACTGGAAGGTTATTCCCACAATCTCCACTTCTCAATTTCCCCACAACTTCCACTACTTTACAACAAAAGTGTGTGGTACCAAAACATTATAAATAGGATATTTAGCCAATTTCAAAAACAAGACAGAACGAGAACAGAGAGAAAATCATTGTCACAAGCTCTGTTATTTCTCCACCACAATACACATATCACAATTTCTTTAACTTTCTTTGCTTCCCCTAAGATCAACCCATCTCCTCTCTTTGTAACCGAAGCAAAACGTAAACAAATATTCTTCTTGTTTGGATTCATTTGTACAATTTTGATCTTCGAACCTAAAAAGTATTTCAACAGTACATTGTTTTTCCTAGGAGCAATTTTTAGGTACAAACAATTGGCGACCACAACGGGAGATCAACCTCTCGGTTATAAAAATTCATTCTTCAATTTTTAAGAAATTTTACTTTATGGGAAATTTAGAAGCATTCAATTTTAATCCTATGTCTTCCAGCCCCGAAGGGGTCGCTCCTATTACTCCAGAATTTATCTCACCCGATCAAATCTCTTATGAAGATGTGTATGCTTGGCAACCAACCGCTATAATCGATCTGAAGAAAATCCTAAATGATTTCTTAACAAATCAAATCGACATCATCAAGAGCCAGAACGAGTTGCTCTCACTTTTGAAAATTCTTACAGATCAGTTGTTAAGAAAACCAACAGATAGAATCCACGCTCCTATTGAACGAGAACCAGAAAGGATCCATCAATCTAACTTTGCTGTTTGTGAAGACTCAAGATAATTTTCTCAAATCCAAAAAGAAGTTTTGCCAGATTTATCTCATTGCAATCAGCATCATTATGATGAGAGTATGACGTCAGTCTGCAAAGCTTTATTAGAAAATTAGTATTTACAAACCATCGCTAAACCCAAGGAAGTCGCTCAACAATTAACGACGACAACTCTTACCCCAATGGAGAGAACGAAGCCTGCTAAAGAAAAAAAGCATGGAAACACCCGTGAAAGTAGACGTCTGGTGAACAAACAACACTCTACCCAGCACGCCATAGGTGTTGTTACTGATAACGGAGCCAAGAGAAAAGTAGCACCTCAGTCGGCATCACACGGCAAGCACACCGTATCAGCCCTGACGACAACACCGACACCAAATGAAGGACAAGGCTCAGTCGAGACTCCGCGTCAGTCACAAAGAAACAAAACGGATCTTAAAATCCCAGATTTCCCCTTTCCCATGGAGGAGGTTCTTGAGCTGCTAGAATCATGGGGTACAAAATGGATCTATCAAGTTACCACATGTGCGACAGCCGCCTACCGAAGAGGACACGTCAAGTCCAAGGTACTATCACTTCCATAAATTCGTCAATCATACCACTAGCGAATGCAATAGCTTGAGACCCATATTAAAAAAAAGACCGACTTAGGAGAAGCCTAGTTGGGGACTTCTCACCACTGTTTGCCTCAAAATACACCGAGTTCGTACAAACACTAATCGATGCGGATATCGATGTCAATATCATCCCTATCAAGATTCTAAAAGCTGCAGGAATTTCCAGTCATGAAACCACGCACTCGCCAACCGTGATCAAAGATTCTGAAGACAAGTCCAGAAACAAGACAAGGTTCAATGTATCTCTGGAGAAACCATCACTATTTTACAATATGACTCACGGATTTGAAGCCACAACCCCACTAACTCTTACGAGAGATCAAATTATATTATATGGGGGGATTAAACATGGTTTTTTGGTATGGTGGTTATAGAAAAGAAATTACAAAGTAAGTGGACAGTTGAAGCGGTTGCAAAGGTGAGGGAGTAATGATCTGGAAGTTTCCAGAAACTTCCCAAGACAAAGTGGACGGTTACTACCAAAACCTCCATCTCTCCATTTCCCTAGAACCTACACTACTTTACGAAGGAAAGTGTGTGATCCAAACTACTATAAATAGGCTACTTAGCCCATTTCAAAACACTACCCACAGAGCAGAGAAGAGATAGAAATTATTTTCACAAACTCTGTTATTCTACACTCTACATACCATTCAACACACACAGAAAATTCTTTCAACTTTCTTTGCTTCCCTCCCTTAAGATCAACCCATATCCTTTCTTTGTAACCGAAGCAAAACGTAAACAGACATTCTTCTTGTTGGATTCGTTTTGTATGATTTTGATCCTCGAACCTAAAAATTACTTCAACAGTGCATTGTTTTCCTATGAGCAATTTTTAGGTACAAACAAGAATACAGAGCTCTGGCTCAAGCAACAATTGAAATTATCTTGTTGTGTTAATTTGCTACAAGATTTGAAGATTTTTCTGCCAACTCCACCAAACTTATCATGTGAAAATATTGGCTCTCTCACTATTGCTTCCAATCCTGTTTTTCATAGTAAAATGAAGCATATGGCTTTGTATTTTCACTTTGTCAGGGAGTTAGTTCAAGCTAAAAGTCTAAAGGTCCCATACATCTCCAGTACTCTTGATCAGATTGCTGATATCTTCACCAAAGGGATGCATGGACCAAGGTTTAGTCTTTTACAAGGAAAGCTTCGTGTTTTGGGTTTACACTATTTTCTTCAACAACACAGTTTGAGGGGGCGTAATGGTGGTTAAGTCTTATACTTACACCTTGTTTACACTGTCTTTATATTCTGAAAAGTTTGTTAAATTTTTGTTAAATGTTAACTCGCACGTGGTACACTGTGAGTGATTAGAGTGTTTGTTCTTTGTCTGTGAGTGAGTATATAACTCCCTCGGGTCGGTCATTTGTAAGAACAATTGTGTTGTTCATTTTTTATTCTGAATCTACTATTATCTATTTTTACAATGAAATTACGCTTTTATATAATTCCTCGTTCTATTGTATCAGAGGAAAATCTTCAGTGAAAAAAACTATATTCGTTCAGATTTGAATTGTATTCATATGTTTTCAAATTTCTATACAATGTGACCACATTTGCATTCGTTTTCACCCTTATTGTCATAGTAGAGTTTTACATACAAAGTATGCCCAGCCATTACATACACCCAGTTCCGTCATAGAGGGGAGGCAGTCTAGGCGACTGCCAAGGGTTCCAAATTATTGGGGCCCAAAATATTTTATTCTTTTTTGGTAAATAGTCAGTTTGTAATATTTATAAGTGTTACGAAAGCGTTATCCAGATAGTTATGCAGTTATAATCGTTATTAAATATTTTATAAAAATTATAAGTGTTGCTAATATTTTTATTCTTGAAGTAAGTACCTAATTTTTGGCTTATTTTCTGCCAAATAAAAAGTTTATATTCCAAAATCTAACCAAAAAAAACTGAAGAAAATTAGGCGGCCTTCGCCTGTAGAGCTGAATCCAAATTTTCACTTTAAATATATAAATTTGTTTTCTTCTAAATTAAAATTCTACCTTTATTCCTGATTTGGTAACCTATAAAAAAACCATACCTTGAGTTCGTCTAAAGCACCCCAAAACTATAAGACGGTCATGCATACACCACAGTGGTCACCAAAATTTTAACATCTTTATTCTGTGCCACTTGCTTGTTTTTTTTTTTTGAAGCATAAGTAAAAAAATTATTAATCCTGGAGAGAAATTACATGGGGATAAATGGTACCAATAGAGTCATTTAATACAATTTGGTAGAAAATCTGGGATTGTCTGGTCCCATATTTTTGTTGACAAATTACCCGTCTGGCTAGCATCAGCAACATGATTAGCAGGTCCATCATCTGTCTGGTTATCTTCCCTATAATTTTGTTGGATAGTGCAATGAGGTATTTGATGTATTCTTCGCTTTGTCTCCGTGATCATGCCAGAAATATACCAAGGAGGTTTTGCGGGAAATGTTAGAAATATCAGGAGGTTTTCCGAGTTCGTCTTAAAAATGACTTTCAGACATTTTCTATTTGTTGTCGTTCTGGAGGCCATTAGCATGGCCCAAGTTTCAGTTGATAATGTCGTTGTGATTCCCAGCGGTTGCGCCATTGCTAACATTGTTCTTGTCTCTGAATTTATGCAAGCGAATCCTGCACCTGCCATCCCCGGGTGTCCTATGGCGGCTTCATCTGTGTTGATCTTAATCCATTCCAAGCTATGGATGGTCCAGCCCACTGAAATGGTTGTTGTTCTTCTGATGGCATTTGATGGATTAACATTCGGTGGGTCGCCATGGATAACAGGTGGAAGGGCCCTTAATGCCCAGTAGAACTCCTCTTGCTGAGTAATTGCTCTCAAAATAATACCATCTGAAGTTGGTTGTGTCCGGTGGAATATACGCTCATTTTTGGTCAACCAGAGAGACCGAAGGAGAAAACAGAAAGAGGTTATGGTTGAGGGTGGGCCCGGTTGTGTCAAGATTTGAGTAATGGGTTTTTGGGGAGAGATAAAACTTGGAAGGTTGTTATTATCATGGTGATTGTTCATAAGGCGAGATAGAAGTGTATTCCATGCTAAGGTTACTATTGGACAGCGTAGGAGTAAGTGATCTATCGTTTCTGGTTCGGTGTTGCACTGGGTACAAAGGCTAGAGTTGGTGATTCGAATGCGATATAGGATGGAAAAGGTGGGTATACCTTCATTGATTACTTTCCATAAGAAAATATGTATTTTTGTTAGACATGGTAATGTCGCTAGAAGGGGGTTCTAAATGGGTTGGTGGTTTACTTCTTGGGTTAGACATTTATATCTAGAAGCGGTTGTGTGTTTTCCGGATTTGGAGTGTGGCCAGATAATCCTATCTCGGGGGTTGTCTTGGGGTATGTATATATTTATAATCTTTTATTTTACAAGTGGTGGTAGGTTCTCGAGTTTATCATGTATCCAGTTATGAGTCATAAGATCAATGATATCTGTTACATTTTAGATATGGTGGCACTGTGTCGGGTCAAGGTTGGGGAAATATGGAATCCATTTAGCCTAGATAGGGGATGTTAATCCGTTTCCCACAGAATAAAAAATAAGATATTAGAAGATGGGTATGCGCAAAGTTAATTGTTTCCATTGTGCTCTGGAAGAAGAAGGAGTGAAAATGGGGATTTGAAAAATTGGTTGTTGTATGAGATATTTCTCATGATAAAGTTTGGCACATACGGAGTCAGGGTGGTCGTACAAATTCCATACCCTTTTCATAAGAAGTGCCTTGTTATGTTCTCTACTTTTCCTAATGCCAATCCCACCTTCTGAGATTGTTTGGATAATTTTTCCCAACCAAGACTTTTTAACTGAGGAGTCATGTCCCCAGAAGAAATTTTTGGTGATACGGTCTATTTATTTATGCACATGGGTGGGAAGAATTTGAGTTTTCATGTGGTGGTTAGAGGTGGGTGTTAGAGAAGTTTTAATGAGTACTAATGAGTACTAACCTGCCAGTAAGCATGAGGCATTTTGTCATCCATCCTTTCGCCTTCCTTTCTAGCCTTTAAATCAGAGGTTCGAAAATGTGCTTAGAAGATCGTTCATGTTTGAATTGGACCCCTAAATAGATAGGGGTTTGGAGTGATAGCCATTCCGAATATTGATGTAAATTGTCTACTTCATGTTGATCCAGCCTCGGGTGATGAATAATTGTGGATTTGGAAGTATTAATCATTTATCCCGCAGAAGCACCGTATGAGTGGAGTAGATTATTGAGGTGATTGATGGTTTATTTGGATGCTCTAAACGTTTTCAAGGATTCCTCAGTGCTTTTTTATTCTCCTGAACTTTTGTGAGTAAGGATTTTCGTATCGGGATTAAGTCTTCTTTCCATTCAATCATCAGATTTTTCCTTTTGTCTTTTACTTCGTTACATGTAATCCTCTTAACTTTTTCGTTAATGTATTCGTTTATTTATCAATTTCTTTGACTGAAATTTTTAGAGTAATCAGTGCTGATGATGATGTTGATAATGTTCTTGTTTATCTGCCTATCGTTTGTTGGAGTGAATAGTGATAATGATGATGATGATGATGATGATGATGATGATGATGATGATGATGATGATGATGATGATGATGAT
>JAJJMC010019063.1:4077833-4092554 GCA_023531435.1 Papaver californicum
TATCCAAGTTGGGTATCGCACCTCTCGAATAAACCCCGCATCCATGAGCTTTTTTAGCTCATTTTCAACTGGAAAATGATATTTGGGTGCTACTTTGCATATGCATTGGCGAAAGGGTGTAGTATCCGGATGTATATGCAACTCATGTCGAACAATACTCGGATCAATGCCTGGCAAATCCTCCATTTTCCATGCAAAATATCCACATAATCTCTAAGTATAGTGACCAAATCATGCTCCATTTCTGTTTCCATCAATGTCCCAATCTTAATCATTCTTGGGAATTCTTCTTTTCTTATGTTGATATTTTTGGTTTCTTCAATTGCTGTAAAAGTGGATTTGGGAGTTCCTAAAAGTGTGGGAGCCCCCTCTAATTGCTATGCTGGAAGACTGCCCCCGTCAGTTTTTATATGCTTTTTTCCAATGGGGTATTTTTAGTTGTTTCATTTGCTGCCTCACTTCCCGCAGTCTTAATCAAATATTGGTTTATTACTTCTTCTTTGACTTTTATCTTTCGTTCTTTCTTTCTGTTTTGTTAATGTTGAACTCGTTCCTCATTCATGCGAATTTCTGCGAGGATACAAGATTTTGCTACACTTTGATCTCATTTTATCTCCATCTCCCCTTGCGGTGTCGGGAATCGCAAGTATTAGTGATATGTTGAGGTTACTCCTTTCAATTGGTGGACTCAATGTCTACCAATGATGGCATTATATGGAGATGGTTCCTCCACTACACTGAATTTAGTCAAAATACTTATTGGTCATGCCATAATATCAAGTAAAATTTCCCCTTTTGGTTTTGAGGCTATCCCATTAAACCCATAGATAGTGTAGTAAGAAGGTGTGTTGATCGTCCTTTAATCCCATTTTCTGGAAGGTGTCATAGAATAACACATTAAGGGAACTGCCCCCATCCATGAAGATCTTCTTGACATTCCATCCAGATACTGGTAGAGTAAGCACAACGGATCATTATGTGTTTCAATTTCCTGATCAACCTCGTCCGCTGAAAAAGTTAACGGGGAAGCCATCCATTCTTCCCATGTTTCTGTAACTCTTCCCGCAACTTTGAAGACTTCATGACTGTGAACCTTTTTATGCAGCTTCTTGTCAATAGCGACGTTAATAGATGATTGGCCCGATTCGGTATAGGAAATCATATTAATAGTTCGGTCATTTTATGGAATATTTACAGTTTTTCCCATATTGAGCCTTGGTGGAGGATTGGGCAAATAAAGAAATTCTTTCAGTTCTCCCATATTGATCAATTTTTGAACTTGCAATTTCAAATTCCTGCATCTGCTTGTGGGATGGCCCTGATAACAATGATATTCACAATAATCCTTTGAATTCTGTGTGTGTGATGGCTGCTTTCTTTTGTCCATGGCCATTGAAAATCTTGCATGTTCTTAATTGCATTTAGAATTTGTGAGTAAGGGGTGTTGAGTTTAGTGAAAACTTGATCCTCAAATTGGCGGTTGAACTTTCTTTCATCATCTGCCTTACCTCGTTTGGATTCAATATCAGGATTTTCTCCCGCAACCCTCTTTCCGGAACTTGTTGATGGTTTACAAAATTTGTCTTGTTGGCAACCCTCTGATGTTGGGAAATTATTCTCGGATGCTGTTTTTGAATATTCTGCAACCTTGCGTATTTTTCAATAATCTCCCCAAGATCCCCTTCAGTTTTCGGATTTTTTTCCATGAATATCTACAAAGAGTTGGCTCGTTCGGTTGGTTATCCCCCATTTGTAGCAGTTAATAGAAATTTCTGGAGTTACATTCCCTATTACTTGACAGATCGCCTGTCATCGATCTATATAGTCTTAGATGGTCTCCTCTGTCCAAGACGCAAGGGAAAATAACTTGTCCATCCCAGCGTCTGCTGGCTTATTACACATGTAGGTTTCCAAAAATATATGGGTCAGTTGAGCATACGAATGTATTGACCCTTCCGGTAAATTATCGTACCATGTTAATGCTGAGTTTTTCAAACTTGAAGGAATATATCTACACATGATAATATCATTATGTTCCCAACGGGTCATATTTCGATTGTAGTATTTTAAGTGAGACGCTGGATCCTTCGTCCCATCATCACATTCAAAGATGAGAATATTGCACTTATGAGGGATAGACGCATACGCAAGGTATGAGGCCAATGGTGTTCTTTTGGCCTCTTTTATCACTTCTTCAAGTCGTCCACCCTCTTGTTTATTTTTCAAAGTTTTGATTTATGCTATTATTTGTTCCAAGTCCTCCAAATATTTTTGCCACCTGTTGTTTTGCGGCTCTAAAATCCAGTCTATATGACCCATACCGCTGATTTATCCAGTTTTGTCTTAAGTGAAAATTTGTATCTTGTGCGGGTTCCACTACCATCACCATTTGATCTTGATTAATTCTTTCTTTACTTTTTGTGGGGTTTGAGCTTGCCTCTTGCCCCTGTATCCTGGTAACAGATGCTTCTGCATCTTGTTGGGCTGTATTTCTAAGCATTTGATTTTCTTGGGTTAAGAGGGAAATTTTTTCTGTACAAGTCTTCTGAACCTTGCGCATTTCAATCATTTCTTCAAGTAGTTGATTAATGGGGTCAACCCTATTTTGTGATGCTTCTTCGTGTGGTTGGTTTATTGATTGATTAACTGGAATGTTTTCCTGAGCATCCAAAGGTTGTGGTCCTTGAGATTCCTCTACTACTTCTCTTTCTGGAAGAGTTTCTATTGTCTTCCCAGATTCCTTATATCACCATCTTGTTCTTGCACAGTTCTATTTGCAACTGTTTCCATTTACGTAATTTCTTTTGAAATATTATAATATCTGCTTTGTTCAATCTTGTGTTGTCGTAGAAGTTTCTTTGTCAATGTTCTAACAAGAGTTCAGATAATGAGATATGTGTTTCATAGAACTTTAACATCTCTAACATACATATAAAACTATTTCACTGATTGAAACATCTTAGCTAAAATTTAATTTACCACATAGTAGCTAGATAACTTTCTAATTTAACCCAAGTTTTATAAGTTCATCTAATCATTTTTTACAAACATATCAGAAACAAGTTCATAAATTCAATTCAAGGCTTATTTTATCATTTTAACAAGGATCAAAACTAGTTAGTTTTAGTACTATTTTAATTCATTCAAACAATTGAATCAGAGGTATAGGAATTTAATGGTTTCATGCTTAATTCTTTTGTAAAATCATTATATAACATAATATTTTGGTGGAGGTTTATGAATAAAGTTTTCAAACCCATGATTTAAAGAACATATAAGGTATCCAAAAATATTGATATAAATGGAAGGTAACAATTAAAGAAGTATTGTACAAACAATTAAATTTATATAAACATCAATTAAAAGAACCCCTGATTAAAAACGCTATAATAGGGGGGGTTTATAAGATAACAAAGTTCAAAGTTTTTTTTTTTTAAATGAAGATTTGGACAGGCAGAATAAATTCTTTACTTATCCCTGTTTCTAACGCCAAATTGTGATTACCAAAAATCTAGTGTCTTTGGATCACAACCATCAGAGTCAAAAACATGATAAATTCAAGTCTCTTAAAATGAAATCATAACATGTTAACAAATTGAACAAGCATCAACACAATGATTTAACATGGTTCGACAATCAAATTGTCTACATCCACGGGTGATAAAGACTTTGATCATTTTTATTCATGTATATATGATACAAATAGATATCAAATACATAATTAAAGTCCAAATAAACAAAGAACAGATAAACTATCAAATTAACACAAGTCTCATACCTAAACTCTTTGCTCTATTCATATTCCTTATGTCCAATTTTCTCCAAGTTTTTCCAGTCCCTATTCCTGTTTGAGAGTTTGGTATTTATAGCAAATTTCATGGGTCCCTCCAATTTAACTTTCCACCTATTATTTCTTATCCAGTCTTTGGAGCGAAGTGTATCCCGCAAGACATATTTGTGTTTCCCGCAAGACTTAGTATGCGTACTTCTCATTTCTCTTAGTTTCTCGCTTGATGTCCCGCACCTCTTCTGCGGATTTGTACTCAAGTTGTTGTTTTGGGATTTGGATGAACGTTGCGGTCTTATTAGAATTATGGCATGTCTGACATGTGGCCATTTGAAAGTGACTTGTCATGTTTTAGTTTCTTTTGTTCCGCAATGTATACAGTTAAGACGTGTCTCTCATGCATCGATGTTTGTCAGTTCACTTTACTGTATCAGGCTTTCCCGCAACCTATGTGTCAGTCATGCAACGAAGTTATCTGTTTCGAGCAGTGTGTCATGCTTTCCCGCAACTAACGTGTCAAATCATGTATAGATGCTGCCTATTTCAGATGTTTGTTTCAATACTTATCATTATTTCAGATGTCTGTTTCAGTACTCTTCAAAGAGTCGTGATTCAGTGTTTCTCGTTTTATTATAATTTAATATTTCTCTCATAATATTCAAACACGTGTAGTTTGGGATTTAATTCCCTCACACTTAATATTTGGTAGAGTTTATATATAAAATATGCCCAACCATTCCATACACCACTTAGTGGTCACCAAAATTTTAACATCTGCTCTGTGCCACTTGCTTGCTACTTGTTTGGGTATGGTAACGTAGCATGTTTTCTGTCTTTCATTTTCCTAATTTACATTCGCTGAATCGATTATTCGCCTAAAAATGATTATGGTTTAGACAGACATAGAGATGTACACGAACGTGAACCGTAATGCGCGGACACCCTATCGCGTAGAATCGAATACTGCCTGTGCAGGTAGTCCGGTTTCATTTGCATTTTGCAAATAAACTATCTCGTTCAAGCCTCTCTTCTAGAACCCCGAGTCTCTAAAACCTAGAAAAATCTCTGCAAAAATCTCTCTAATGGCGCTCTCCTCACTGCGTGTTCGTCGAGCACTAAGTTTAACATCTTCTCTCCTTAAAACCCATCGCTCAGTTTCTGCTCTCAAATCTTCTTCTTCCTCCTCTATTTTACAATCCAACATATTTCCTCCATCAGCATCAACAACAGCTAATGTTCCAATAAACCCTAGAAATATTCAATCCCATTTGTTTCATTCATCTATACCATCTCTATCATCAAGATTATATAACAACAACGATAATGATGATAAGATATCACCAGATACCATTTTATTTGAAGGCTGTGATTATATGCATTGGCTTATAACTATGGATTTTCCAAAAGATCCTGCACCTACTGCTGAAGAAATGGTTGAGACTTATGTTCAAACCCTAGCTAAGGTTGTTGGAAGGTAAGTTCAGTTGATCTTTCTTTCATTTTCGGAAATTTTTAAATAGGGTTTTGGGTTTTGGGTTTAATCTCTGAAAGTTATTTGATAGGATTAGCATTTTCTCGTTTTCTGAATCTATTTAGCACCAATCTGAATGAGACCCAGTTTCCATATCGTATCACTAATCAATTCGGCTCCATATATCCAACTTAGTTATGGCATTTTTGGTCTGGCAAAATGCCAATTTATTGGGATGCTATCCAAATTGTATCACTATAAGGCATAAACTTTACCGTTCTATTCAACATTTACTAATTTTTGTGAGGATTCAGATGATAATGATTTTGTGAAAATTTGGATGATAAAAAGTGTATCCCTGAACGGCGAAATACCTATTAGATCTTCGGGAGCTTGAGTTTTCTCACGTAAATTATATAGGGGTGTTTGGTAAAAATTATGATTATCATTTATGATTATAGATAATCATAAATTTAAAAATGATTATGCTATTAATCATTTTTTTAATAAATTTTAATAAATATAATCTTGGAATAATTGATTATCTTATAAAAATGCTCTCGAAGAGGAGAGGAGAGGAAAGAATGATGATTTAAAAACTTTTTTTTAGCTAATTATTGTTTTTTTTTTCTATCTCTTGATAGTTTAGAGAAAATAAAGAAAAAAATCTAATTCATTTTTGTTAAAAAAATAATTGATTATGATAATTTTTATAAACAACTTTTTTCTACTTATAAAAATAATGAGTTTTTTCAATTATAATTAAAATAATGAGTTATTATAAATTTTAACAAACACCTATACAATGGATTATGGGATGGATAATTGATTATGAACTCATAATCCATTATAATAATGGTTACTATACACCCCCTATACTGTGTTCCTTCACTTTATTTATTTAGTTCTGTTTCTGTTGGATTGGCGCCTGAACCTATAAGAGTTTATTTAACTATTCTGAATAATTGGTTTTCCTCATCCAGTGTGGAAGAGGCGAAAAAGAAAATGTATGCATGTAGTACCACAACTTACCAAGGATTTCAAGCTGTTATGACAGAGGAAATGTCAGAAAAGTTCAGAGGTAAGTCTTTGTAATCTTGATTTGTCCTGCAAAGACTGGTTTCTTCGGGTCATACTTATGCAGTTTATTTATGTAATCAGGTTTGCCAGGTGTTGTTTTTATCTTGCCAGATTCATATATTGATCCATTAAACAAGGAATATGGAGGTACGGTATTTGACATTTCTCCTTAATTTTATATGCACACTTATTATTTTCTTTGACTCAGTGTGAATTATCCTGTGATGTTATCATAGCCTCATTTTTGTACAATTTTTTTGTCATTTGGTAACATATTAAAGTGGATATGTTCATTTGTTGCGTGATACACCCACTTTTGCCTAATATACCCCTTTTAATCAAATTATTCGTGAAACTGAATTTTTTTATGTTTAGGTTTGTCCGTCAAATATATATTTGTTAAGCTGTGAAAAATCTTAAATTAGGTAGTTTCTTAAGCAGCTCATATATGCTTGTAGATCTGTAGTCTGTTATGTGGACGACTTAGGTTAGTCTTTACATGATGCATGGGCCATGGCTTCTGATTTTCAGAGTTGAATATTTATTTTAGGATATTTTGGATTTCACTCTTTTAAATACTAATGGACACTTAACGCTTTATTGATCCTCTGATATTGTTGTCTCAGTTGTTACCCGGTCCATTGAAACTTCATTTATTCATTTTCTATTTGTATGTTTAATGTGATTCTCCTATAATTGTAGGAGACAAATACATCAATGGGGAAATCATACATCGTCCTCCTCCGGCTCAATATGGTAGGCAGCAGGAACGAAGATATAATCAAGATCGTGAGCGTCCACGGCATGATAGGCCAATGCAACAAGGGGACCGACCTTATGATCGTCAATCCCCTATGCAAGGAGATGGTAGAAACCAACCAAATGATCATCAGGGCATTACGCCAAGAGATCAGCAATTTGATCGTCAGGCTCCTATGCAAGGAGGTGGGAGGAACATTGGGCCACAGCAAGGTTACCCACCACAATCAAATTATGAGCAGGGAGGAAGGCAACAACCAAATCTTGGGCGGCTGATGGCTGGGCAGCAACCACATATTGGGCAGCCGATGGCTGCGCATCAACCACATTATGGGCAGCCATCAGGACAACCAAATTATGGGCAGGCAGCAACGCAACAACCAAATTTTGTGGGAGTAGCACGGGACCAACCAAATTATGGGCAGGCGTCAGGGCAGCAATCAAATTTTGGGCAGATGGCAGGGCAACAACCTAATCATGGATATGCTCCAGTCCCAGGAGAGCGTGTAGATGCCCTGCCTATGGGTGGCAGGGGTTTTGCTCCTGCAGATGATAGAGGAAATTATGCTCCTCAGCAGCAAAGGGAGTATCAACCAATTGAGCATAGGGGTTTCGGAGGGGATGATAGGAATTTCAGTCCATCACCTCGTGGAGGATTTGGACAAGGAGAGGCCTCAAGTTTTGGTCAGGGTTATTCTGGGTCTGGAGCAGGGCAAACTTTTCCAGACACACAGTCAAATAACATGCAGGTAGAGCAAAGGGGTTACATGGGACAACAAGGCACGAAGCATCTTTGACTTCGATTGTGGGTTGCTGATTTAGATTCTTGTATGAAGCATTCTAACTTTTTAATTCCGATTTCTTAAACGTATAGTTTAATCTGGGACAAGGTTATGCAAATATGTAGATTTTAAATTGGCTTTCGGTGATTGAAGACTTGTATGAAATGGGTTTTTGTCTTTTGAATAGTGATTGAGTTCTGTGAAAGTTTTGAATATTAATGATTACTCTTAATGCTATATTGTTGAGGTAAAAAATTTAGATTTATATAGTGATTTTGGATATATAATTATCAATGGTGTATTTGTTCTAGTTAGGTTTACAGGATTTATTAGTTGGTGTATCAGTACAGTAGTTATCGGTGCTTCATTCTTAATAGATCTAATATACAAATGGCTTCTCTTATGTTGATTTGCTGTTGAGTATTAGATTGTTTCCAAGTAATGAAATCTAGGTGAGCTGCAAATTTTGTAATCATGAAATGTATTGTGCTTGATATGGTTCCATGGAAATGTTTATCTTTATCATGTACACTGTATATTTGCTCTGTATGTTCTATATTTGCAAGTGTTTTTCTTCTGTAAGAGGCTAAGAGTTACTCTATGGAAATGTGGAAAATTCTCAATTCGTGGAGGGATTAGGTGCACAAGTTTTTAAAACTGGTGCTAAGGTTAGGTACGGCGTAAAAGTTTGGTTAATATGATTGTGTAATAATTCCTGGTCCTTGAAAAAGAAAATCCTGGAAATACCTAATGTAAGAGTATTGTGTGTATTTCGTTTCAGAGTATGAAACTTATTTGTATCATTATTATTGTATATATAATCTGATTTTATTAAATTGGTTTTGGTTGAATATTTCCTGAAAGTTTAAGGCTTTTTCATGATTTTTCTTGTTTATTTCATGCTAAATAGTTGCATTGATTGTGCTTACTGATCAGTCGTTCTTTTTGTTGTTGAATTGTATATTGTGTTTGTATTCATGTAGTATTGAGGGTTACCCTTATGTTTTTATAATGCTTTCAATTTTGGTTTAAATACTTATTATTGAATTATTATCTTTTTGAAAATTTAACTTCATATTAAGAAAAAAAAACAAGAAGAAAAAAACTTACAGGAGGTAAAGAGTTCTGTTGGTTTCCCTTATTTATGAGACATAGTCAAAAATATGAGATTCCCCCAACAGACGTTCTTCCTCAATAGTCGGTCTAACAGACTTAGATTTTATATTTAATTTATCAGAAAGTAAAGCCTGCAACAGGAAATCTGGCATTTGATTCCAATGTTGTCTTAAGTATCCCTCCTTCCTTGTATTTGTGGTTAAAACATGAGCTACTTTATTACTACTTCTATGCTTAAATTGAAAACCAAAAAATTGCTACCACGGGCCTTTAAATTTTTCTTTGCTTGTAGGATAATTGCTTGGTTTTTCCAGTGTATCGCTGATTGCTTGTTGTTTGCAAAGTCCATAACTCTCTGGCAGTCTCCTTCTATCCAAAAGCTTTGAAGATGCATGTTTTGTGCCCATGTAGCAGCCTCCAGCAGAGTTAGAGCTTCCGCCTCTTCTGAATTGGTTGCCTGAATGTGCCTGCTCTTGCTGAGATTCCTTCCCTTACATCAGATCTCAAGATTAGACCCAAACCAAAATTTGAAGAAGCGTTTATCCAGGAAGCATCTATATTTATTTTGAACTGATGTAAAAAAGGTGCATCCCAATGGTGAGAATTAAAGGAAGAAGAAGATGGATAGTTTTTCTTTGAGTTATCTTCAGAATCATTTTGTATAATCAAATTAGCATTTGTAATTAAATGAGGCGCCCAATATTTTAGATATTTCTATCTAATCAAAGAGGTTTGTAGACTACTGTTGGATTGATCTTGAAAGACTCTGTTGCATCTTTCCTTCCAGATCATCCAACATTTAGTTAGGTAAAATTAGAAATATATCCTGGATTCACTAATCTGTTTTGGGATCTATCTCATAACGGTAAAAATTAATGAATTTGTCCCGGAGAGAGAAAAGAAATGTTAAATAGCGAACAACCTACATATGTGGGATCACAGTGTGTCGAAGTTAAATTTCTACCTATATCATTTAAGTGAGTGACACGTGTTCATCAGATTCTACGGTCGGATTAAGATCAAACACGTTTGTTTAGCACGTATTTATAGTTTAGTTATCTTCTCCATCGAGAAGAGCAATCCAGAGAATGGGAAATTTTTGACTGACAGGAGATAGAGATGAGAGACCAAAAATCCATAGATTAATTTTTAGTGGGGAGCTGGTTCTCTTCATGTATATATATGATCGTTGAAATTAATGGAGGAAACTGATTCCAAGTATTTCTGGACGGATTCAACTACAATTAGATTCATCAAAATCAAGATCAAACGAGTGCCCATTTTCTGATATACGAAATAGTAACTTCCTTCCAGGAACAAAACCCTATGTCAAATTCGAACTCATCATATCCCTAAATTCAAATTTATCGATACCCCAAAATTGGGATAAGGGTAGAATAAAGATTTCACCCTAGATGGACCCAGACACCAAGAGAAAGATAGCGAATTAAGGGAATGAACATACAAAAAGGAGTAAAAGTGGCATCCACATGGCCAAGCCTTGGTCACGATGCGAAGTAAGACAAAATAAAAAGGAAGATAGAAGAGGTGATGATAGGTGAAAATGTGAAAAGGGTAAAAATTTAACTTTTACACACGTGTAATCCCACACATGTGAGATATAAACTATTTAATGATTTTTTTCTCTCTCCGGACATATCCCTTAATTTTTGTCGTTATGGGATAGATCCCCAAACGAATTAGTGAATACTTGACATATTTCCAATTTATTCATTTAGTTACTACAATCTCAATTGTTTCAACCTTACCTTTTCTTGTAATCCATTAGTTAGGGATGTCAATCCCAATCTGAAATCCGATAGCCGTTTCCGAAAATCCGGGATCCTATAGGATATTATCCGGTATAGCGGATATTGGATGTCGGAAACGGATATTGTATCGGATATTTTCGTGTTATCGAAACGGAACCGGCTGAGCCAGTATCCGTCCGATAACATCCGATACCGATAGCATATAGAAATTATCCGAAGTTATCGGATAATTATCGAAAATTATCGAAAATTATCGGAAATTTGAAGTGAAAAAACAGGTGTTAAGATTTATATCAGCTAACAGATATTTATCGGATAATATCCAATATCCGGTAAGCTTATCGAAACGGAATCGGATTTGAAGTTTAAGATTCCGTCGGAACTTATCGGATATGGTTGAGCCAATATCCGTTTCAATAGCATCCGTTGACAGCCCTACCATTAGTTATAGACATTAATGAAAGGACAATCTGTAGAGAGTGTTAGGTTCAAATTTGCTAAGGGGGGTAACATCCATACTGACATGGCATAGGAGTATTCAAAGAATAGGTGATAAATGGATTCACAAGAATCATTGCAGAAAATACATTGTGTGTCTATGTTAGGGATGAATTGACCTAGCTTTCGTCTAACTGGAAGTGCATTATGAATGCATTTCCATATGAAATTTTTAATCCTCTGTGAGATCTTTAATCTCCAGAAGGATCTCCAGAAGTTGTCCCTGTTAGATGAGACATTAGATGAATATATATGGTTATTCTGCAAATATCATACATGGATTTGGTTGTAAACTCCTCATTGTTAGTATGTAACCATCTTAGTTTATCTTGTTTTAGATTTCCTAGATGATTTGTGTATATTCTGATGCCGAGAATTTCATCAACAATTTCTTGAGTAAAGTTATTTCTAACTTTTCCATGGTTCTACTTCTTGGTTTCTGAGTTTATCATCTCAGAAACAAGTGTTAAGGAGTTTGTTTTTGTTCCAAGAACAGAAATAAGGTTTTCTTTCATACCTGGAATCCAAAAGTCATGCCAAATCTCTATTAATTTGACATCACCTACCTCCCAACAATTGTGCTTGTGAATCAAAGAAACACCCTGCAAAATACACTTCCAAACCCAAAGGCATTATAATGTTTCTTGGCATGAACAACTAAAGTGTTATTAAAATATTTCCTCTTTAGTGTATTAGCCGTTAGAGTATTTGGGTTATTGGCAATCCTCCATGCTAGTTTTGCTATCATAGCCTTGTTCATTTTTTCTACATCTTTGAAACCCAATTCACCCATTGTTATTGGTTTACAACAGATTCCCCATTGAATTAAGTTTCCTCCTTTTGAATTGTTTTCCTTGCACCACCAAAAATTCCTCTGAATTGCGTTAATTCTGAGATTTATTTTTTGGGGAAGGATGAAACACCCCATATGGTATATTGGAAGACTAGACAGGATAGACTTGTTGAGTACTAGTTTACTATCCTGGGCTAATAGAAGGCCATTCCAGCCTTATTATTGAATTGCTTCTAGCTATATATTCTTTATGTTTAGCTAGATTCTTATTTCTGTTCTCAGTCTTTCACTGTCTTCTTTTATTCTGATAACTCATTTGAAATTTTTGATATATCAGTTTTCTATTGTGAATTTAATTTAACTATTATTTTGTTCGTAATCGGGGTTTTTACTTGATTTCATTAGCTAAGAAATTATGATGTGGGCAAGAAAAAATGGATTTCTGTTAGATCTTGTTTATGCGGAGGTGAATTCAATTCAATTGGCCGAAGAGGATTCGACCTCAATCAGGAGTTCTGAAGCTATTGTAACACAATCCGCTGTAGAATTTTTTATCTTCATTTCTATGTGACATAAATATCATTGTATATAAATTTGGTTTGGTTCCAGAAATTTTAACCAAATTTTGGGCAGATAGCAGGGCAAAAACCTAATCATGGAATGCTCCAGTCCTAGGAGAGCGTGCAGATGCCCTGGCTATGGGTGGCAGGGGTTTTGCTCCTGCAGATGATAGAGGAAATTATGCTCAGCAGCAAAGGGAGTATGCACAAGTTGAGCATATGGTGATAGGAATTTCAGTGCATCACCTCGTGGAGGATTTGGACAAGGAGAGGCCTCGGGTTTTGGTCAGGGTTATTCTGGGTCTGGAGCAGGGCAAACTTTTCCAGACACACAGTCAAATAACATGATGGAAGAGCAATGGGACAACAAGGCACGAACGGGTGTGAAGTGAATTTTCATGTTTCCTAAAATTGTTCCCTTACATATGTTTTTGTTAGTGGACTATGTATGTCATTACATGTTATTGTTCCCATAAAAGTAGGCACTTTTATTAAGATTTTCTAAATATTTTCTATTTTTTAGGAGAATTATTAGTATAACTAGCATATCTATGGAACCTCGCTCCTCAAATTTCATTTTTGAAAATTTTACGAATCTCATTCCATCTCGCTCCCGCTCCTGAGGACTGAGCGAGACTTAAAGAAAGTTCGGTAATATAATTGAGATAATGATATTGAATTAGAGTTTTAGCTTACATTAATGATGTACTCGTTTTCATGAGATGATGGATTAGGTGTTTTTTATTGTCCTCAACTGTTTTCATTTTAGCTAAAACTATCAGGGGGGAGGTCCAGGTCCTTATTTAGCTTGCTTTGGAGTTTGGGTATGAGAGAAAACTTTCAGAGATAAAGTTCAAGTGAGATCGACAATTGTTGATGCTTGAAAATCAGTGTATATTTTATAGGCCATGGGTTATAAGCCCAAAGGTGTCACTATCCAACTAAATAAAACCCAACAAAACAAATTTGACACAAAAAACCCATTATAAACCAACTGTCCATATTACCCTTGCTTATTATTCAGCCCAACTTCAGAACCTATTCACGCCCATCACGCCCATCACGCCCACTACGCACGCCCACCTTCATTTAACGCCATTAATGCCATTTTTTCCCTCTTAACTTCTATCATCTACCAAAAATAAAATTCACACCTGAACACCTAAACACCTGAAGCAAAGATCATCAGAGAAAAAACCCTGAACCAACATCATCGTCATCAAAAATCATATCAAAAATCATCACATTAATCTCCCTGGAACAAAAGTCATCACTTAAATCATCATCAACAGTAGAACTTGAGTCGTAATCAACCTAACTTTCTGATTCTAAAACGATTGTTGATCATCAACAGTAGAATTGAGTCTTCTACTTTTAACTCATCATAATCTACCTGAAGTTTCTATTCAATTCTGTCACAGTTTAAACCTAAGAAAAATCACTGAAGATCATTAAACATGGTGAAGAAACAAGACAACAAGATGAAGAAAAAACTAAATACACCAGTTAAGAAACAACAATCTACGAAAGGTAAATTAAAGTTTATAGTTTCATCATATTATGTGATTGTTTATGGTTGAAAATCAAAATGCATTTGGTAAATAAGGTTGCATCATATTCTGCATGTTTATGATTTTTAGTTTCCTGATTTTGGTTTCGTCGATGTATTTGGTTAATAAGGTTTCATCTCTTTCGAAATTACAGGTTTCATAGTTAGGTTTCAGTTACTAGGTTTCATTGATTTTCATCTGTTTCAACGTTTAGATTTCATCTGTTTTAACCTAAATTATTGTGTTGGAACCGAAATAGGTTTCATCCTATTCTGTGTATGGTTGTGACCAACAATGTTGGAGGTTTTTTACTTAATTGGTATTATGATGGAACCCAAAAAGGTTTCATCCTAATCTGTGTATGTTTGTGACCAACAAATGTTCGTGGTTTTTTACTTAATTGGTATTATGATGGAACCCAAAAAGGTTTCATCCTAATCTGTGTATGTTTGTGACCAACAATGTTGGTGGTTTTTTACTTAATTGGAATTATGATGGAACCCAAAAAGGTTTCATCCTAATCTGTGTATGTTTGTGACCAACAATGTTGGTG
>JAJJMC010019063.1:4092564-4120794 GCA_023531435.1 Papaver californicum
AAGGTTTCATCCTAATCTGTGTATGTTTGTGACCAACAATGTTGGTGTTTTTTAGAAAATGCATGTTTTGATAGAACCCAAAAAGGTTTCATCCTATTCTGTGTATGTTTGTGACCAACAATGTTGGAGTTTTTTTACTTAATGCATGTTTTGATGGAACCCAAAAAGGTTTCATCCTATTCTGTGTATGGTTGTGACTAAAAATTGTTGGTGTTTTTTTACTTAATGAATGTTTTGATGGAACCCAAAAAGGTTTCATCCTATTCTGTTCTGTTTGTGCTAATGGTTTTACTTATTCTGTAACAGAAAAAAAAAATATTTGAGATCCATACAGATGCTCATTACAACATTTGTGTGCAGAGGCACCAAAAATAAAAGCATTGATACACACTAAAGAAAAACACATGAAGGCACTTGTTGCAAGTCCATTCTGGCGTTTTTTCAAACCGTTCTTCGATGGTACCCTTCAAGCAGAAAAATTAAAGAAAACAACAAGAGCAGTTCAGATGATCTTAGGGTCATTTTATAGAAGTGTAAAGGGTGATAAGCCAGATTGTTTCAAATTGATGAGAGCAAGGAATATGATACTACGGACAACACCTGAACAGTTCGCTGTCATCTTTGGTCTACAAATGATGAAGAATGTAGATATACACCAAGATGTTGAGCTGAAGAAAAAGGTGAACATGTTTCAAGTTGAGTATTTTAAAGGAGCTAAGAAGATGAGGAAAACTGATATTGTCAGAGCTATGATGGAAACAGCAGCAGATGAAACCAAAGCTGAAGACTTCGTCAAGCTATTCATACTCTATCTCTTGGTTTCGATATTTGTCTCAAACAAAGGTGGGCAGAATCTGACATCAAAATACTTGTACCAAGTATTTGAAATGAATAAAGTTTGTTGGCCTGATATTTTGCATGAAAATCTAATTGAGTCTATAATTAAAGCTGAAGAAGTTGATGATGTATCAGGTTGCGTCATTTACCCACTGGTAAGTTAATTTTTGTTTCTTTTGATTCATAAAATGTTTGTTTTTTATTTTTCCCAAGTTTGATTACTAATTTAAATGTTGAATTGTGTATTGATTTTTTACAGTATTGGTTTGCTGAGATGACAAACATCACTTTGAGAGAAGATGAGAGCGAAAGGTACGCAAGGTTTGCTAGATGGAACCTTGATGAAATAAGAAAGCAAGTGGTGAATAATTTGGATGATCTTTCCAACAAACCAGAAATTTTCTCCAAGGTAAAAGCAACAACAGTTCTTGTTTGTTTATAATTTTTAATGTCTGGACCTTATTCAAGATGAAAAAGCAAAACTATGGAACCAAAAAAGGTTTCATAGTTTATTTAGTACCAACTTATTAATCATAACTTTACTTGTATTCCACAGATGAATGTGGGTTACCGTCAGGGATCCTTCATGTTAGAATATAATGAACAAGAAATACGCTTGGTCCAGCGTATAAAGGAAGAGGAAATTCAGTTTGAAGAGTGCATAGATGGTGAAGGAAATGAAGAGGAAAATGCAGATGTTGGTGGTGAAAGAAATGAAGAGGATAATGAGATGGTTGTTGAAAGAAATGAAGATATTGGTTCTGAAAGAAATGAAGAGTTGGTTGTTGAAAGAAATGAAGTGAGTGTTGAAACTGGAAATGAAGATACCACATACAAGGAAAAATATAAGTGGGCAAGAATTTTGATTGAAAAGCTTACAAGCGTCGGTAACAATGGGCTTTCGGAAGAAAATCAATCAATTCTCGCAAAATATGATGATGAAGATAAGTTAGAACTAGAACCAGTGAGGAAGACTTACGTGAGAAAGAAACGTAAGCGAGATGAAGCAGAAACAGTTTCATACACTGAACAAGATATGGAGGAATTGATAATCAATAATATAAAAATTGTGGATGCAATGGTAGAACAAGATGATGTGAATGTTGAGGTTGAAGAAGATAGAGAACAAAAGTCTGACAATGATGAGGTGATAATCTACTATACTTTGTTTTGATTTGATTTGATTTGATTTGATTTACTATACTTTGTTTTCTGAAATCAATAAATGTTGCAGGTAATGAATATATTTGAAGAAACAGAACAACATGATGCAGTGGAACCTGAAAAGGTTTCAGCTCATGAAGAAGTTCAGGATCAACATGATGCAGTGGAACCTGAAGAGGTTTCATCTCATGTTGAAGTCCAGGAGCAGAATGATGCAGTGGAACCTGAAAAGGTTTCAGCTAATGAAGAAGCTCAGATCCAACATGATGCAGTGGAACCTAAAAAGGTTTGTAAATGCAGTGGTTGTCTATTCAAGGAAGAGAGGTTTCATTTCATGAAGGTTTCAGCTCATGAAGAAGTTCATGATCAACATGACGCAGTAGAACCTGAAGAGGTTTCAGCTCATGAAGAAGTCCAGGAGCAGAATGACGCAGTGGAACCTGAAAAGGTTTCATCTAATGAAGAAGCTCAGATCCAACATGATGCAGTGGAACCTGAAAAGGTTTCAGCTCATGAAGATGTTCAGGAGCAACATGACGCAGTGGAACCTGAAAAGGTTTCAGCTCATGAAGTTCATACTGAAAAGATTTCTGAGTTAACTCCGAACACAATTGAAGATTTGGAGGTGGCTGAGAAGGTAGAATCTGAAATCAAAGTGAAGCAAGCCAAGGACAGTATAATGGAAGAATTTTCGGAGTTAACTACGAACACAATTGAAGATATAAAAGTGGATGAACAAATTGAATCTTCTTTGACGAAAAGTAACTTGAGGAGTGCAATAGAAAAAATTTCTGAATTGACTCCAGACACTATAGAAGATATCAGAGTCGCTGAGAGAGTAGAAATGGAAGCGAAGAAAAGTTCTTCATCAAAGCCAGAGACACAGATTGAAGTGTCAACTCAAAGCCAAGGTTCAATTGATGAAACTATTCTTCAGCAAATGGAAGACGAGTATGTAACCAAGACTTCTACATCAAAGCCAAGTAGTAAAGGCATGTGCTACTACTCTGTTACAAACATAGCAAATGATGTAATTGATTTAGAAGATGATGTGCCTCATTTCAAGTTGGGATTGACAGAAACTGACAGTGAGAAAGAAGATGGTGAAGACATTAGTCCCGATAAAAAATTGAGTAACATAATCTCAAGGATGAGAGAAAACAAAAGGACAATGCAAGCACCTGTCAAGATGCACGATTATACACCTGGAGATGCTAAGAATAAGAAAAGAAAAAAGACTCGGTGTGTGAGCAGAAATCAAAAGAAAAAGTTGGAGAAAAGACAAAAAGAGAAAAGGGAAGACAAGTTGAAAGCAGTGCACAACTTACAAATTATGCAACTGCTGGATGCAAATGAAAAACAGATTGTGTGCAGATATTTTAAAATGCACAATGAAAGGTAAGTGGCATTCATACCATTAAGTTTTTTGGTTAAATAATTTAAGTTTTTTAGTTTCTTTTATTCTTCTTAAATATTAAATTTGTTTATCAACAATATAACAACAGTGACATGGCTTGGGAGAAGGACGATATGGGCATGTACATTACAGGAAAAAATATGAACGCCTTGATAAGAAAAGGTGACATAGAAGGAGATATGATTGAGTTCTACATGCTCAAATTGCAAAAGAAACATAGCAAAGAACATCAAGAAATCAGATGGCACTCCTAAGTACAAAAGGGTTGTTTTCCTAAGCACATATGTTTATGTAAGTTTCATCTAACTTATCTTATACAAGTGTCTTTCTGAAAACAATGAAACCAATTTTGGTTTCATCAAAATAAGGTTTCATTTGTTTCAATTACATTTTTCTGTAAAAAAAAGGTTTCACTGATTTTCAACAATGCACTCATTTTTATTTTTTATTGAATTTCAGACATTGCACTCAATCGGTAAAAGTTGCCACACTGCGATTGAAGCTTTCATTGATAAAATGGACTACACTCCAGAATATGTCTTCGTTCCAATCATAACAAAACTAAGTGAAAAGACATATCACTGGACATTGTTAGTCTTTGATAATGAGACTGGAAAATTCTCTCATTACAACTCAATGGCCTCCACTGAAGATGAATGCAAAAAAAGTGTTGAAAGCATGAAGGAAAGAATGGTGTCAGCATTCAGAAAACATGTATCAAAGCTCTGCCTGGACCCATCAAGTCAAACAAAAGAATTTATTTTGAACACCCCTTTCTGCTGTCAACAAAATGTGTAAGTACTTTTAAAAGAAATTGTGATATCTTCATTTTAATCCTTTTTTTTTATTTTTTTATTGAAAGATATTGTTTTGTTAATTTCAGGAATGATTGCGGACTTCATGTTTGCTATTACATGAAGAGCCTTTTGAAAGAAAAATTTTCATCCGAAGAGCACATAAACAAAAGGTGCAAAACATGAGGCCAAAGTTGGCATGCAAGATACTCCTTGACAAAGTTGAAGACTAATACTCCTTGACAAAATTGCAACTTAAAGTGGAAGAGAAAAGAAGACTGATGGTCAAACCTCATGGTGGTTGTCTGTTCATGAAAGAGAGGTTGAAACTTAGGTTACAACAATGTTAATCAATTAGTTTATGATACAGTACAAATGGTTCTCCGTAAAAAAAATCTTATTCAATATTAATCATTCTTTTGATCAATCAATACTCTTAAGGATGAAAATCTTTTTGAATGATTTGTTTCATCTTATTACAGTATGATTTATGAGAAATGTTAATCAATATTTTCTGTTTCAGCTTATTACAGGTGAAAAAAACAATGAAACCGAAAAAGGTTTCATCATTTATTTTTGTTTTCAGCTTACTACAGATGAAAAAAAACTATGAAACCGAAAAAGGTTTCATAGTCTTTTTAAATTTCATCTTACTTTAGAAGAAAAAAAACTATGAAACCGAAAAAGGTTTCATCATTTATTTTTGTTTTCATCTTATTCCAGAAAGAAAAACACTATGAAACCGAAAAAGGTTTCATAGTCTTTTTAAATTTCATCTTACTCCAGAAGAAAACAAACTATGAAACCGAAAAAGATTTCATCATTTATTTTTGTTTTCATCTTATTCCAGAAAGAAAAACACTATGAAACCGAAAAAGGTTTCATAGTCTTTTTAAATTTCATCTTACCCTGAAGAAAACAAACTATGAAACCGAAAAAAGTTTCATAATTTTATAGATAAAAAAACATACGCTACAGGCCTGTAACTTATAAAAAGCATGTAACTCTGAAAAAACAAAAAAACATGAAAGACCTGAAGCAAAAATGAAATTTTAACTGTAAACAATATGAAGATTGAAACATATAGTAGTGTAAACAAAAAATGAAAATGAAAAAGTCAATGAATTGTTGTCAAAATAAATTCACATCTGCCGCGCAGGGCATGTCCTTCGGTTATGGGTACTCAAAACATGGCAGCTACCACAAGTTCTCATCTTCTTATTAGGAACTGAACCTGTATTAGGAATTCTCTTCTTCTTCCTTGGACGACCAGGTTGTGGTAGAGCATCAAGACCAAGAACAAGAGATTTTGGAGACACAACCGTAGGCTTTTCAACTGTGGGAACATGATTGATTGGTCTTGCATAGCATTCACGGTAGAACTTTACTGTAAAATAGAATTCAACATACTTATACGGGTCTTCTTCATTTAGCATGATACAACGGATAGCATGGGCACAAGGAAAACCGTTGATGCGCCAGCGGTTGCAAGAACATGTTCTTCTTTCCAAATCGACTTTTTGTGTTAATGTAGAATGAACTTCAAACATATATTGCGATGACTTGGTGACAGTGTATTCACAGCCATGCATCTTGTTGTTGTACAACTCAGTTTCAAACTCTGGACACAAAGTTTCTCGCCACTTCAATAATGTTGCACATTCCTCACGACGTACACACATTTTATTCATAAGCTTCACTCTAATCTCATCAACCATAATGGCTATAGGCTTCTCTCTCTCTTCAACGATCCAACTATTGAAACTCTCAGCAATATTCGAACACAACCTACCATAACGACGACCCGGGAAAAAAAACTTGCCCATTTATCAATCGGAGCTCTACTCAAATAATCTTGTAACTTCTGATTTTTGACCTGCAATAAATTCTCCCAGTTCTATGAAAATTTTATATGCGTATTAGCATACGCACATTTTTCAAACAACCCAAGCACATAATTGTTATAAACCTTACTGGACTTCGGCAAGTATGTATTGATATTGTTCTTCATATGCCAATAACACCAACCATGAGCAACATCAGGGATTTGATTCACCAAACCAGTAACTCGATCACTAACAAAAGTAAGCTTTTTGCGCATAGGAGAAAGTGCTTGCTTCAAATTCTCCAAAAACCATTTCCAGTTGGCGTCATTCTCCGAAGAAACAACAGCATAAGCAAAAGGATAGATTTCTGAAAAAACAGAACAGAAAAAAAAATGTCTCAGCATATAAGAAAACAATGAAATCGAAAAAGGTTTCATCCGTTTAAACTACAATTTTCTATAGAAAAAATGTCTCAGCATATAAAAAACAATGAAACCGAATAAGGTTTCATCCGTTTAAACTATATTTTTCTGTAGAAAAAATGTCTCAGCATATAAAAAATAATGAAACCGAATAAGGTTTCATACTATCAATTACATTTTTCTGTAAAAAAAAAAAGGTTTCGCTGATGTGAAACAAAATAGAATGTTTAAGAAAATTATCGGCATTCCCGGTTAGACTTGTTGCTGCCATGATATGACCAAGGTATTTGCTCTTCAAATGGGATGCATCAAGGAATAACAAAGGACGACAGTAATTGAATCCACGAATGCATGCTCCGAAACAGATAAACAATCTCTGAAATTTTTGAGTCCTATTTTCAACTTCCAAAACAACACGAGATCCAGGATTGGTTTCAGTCAATTTGTTGGTATACCATTTCAAGTACATAAATGATTTTTCGTTCTCTCCCCATGTAATATTCAATGCATGCCTCTTCCCTGCATATGCATAATAACGACTAATGTCAAAGCCGTACTCTCTTGTAAACTGATTCATAATATCCTTTGTCTTCTTCTTTGGATTCTGTTTAATCTCTTCAAGAATCAAGCTACTAATAAGTTTCTTCGACAAATGTGGTCTGTTTACAACTCCACCACAACAAGTATGCTTCTTATTTAACTCCTTGATAATAAAAGGACTACCTTCAACACCATCAATAGAAACATCATATATATGCCATTCACATTTATCTTCTTCCTTCTTAGAACAACATGCACCAATCCTCAACTTCTCATTCCTTGTCATCTTAATACCCAGATACTGCATGATATTTCAATAAATCAGAACGAATTTGTTGAACACCTCCATTAAACACCTGATTGACACCCTGAAAAAGGCCAAACAATGCGCATACTTCAACGGTTCTTTAACTTTATTACAGACATCATAATCAACTAAACTTTGTAGCTGCTCATATGGTATGATTGCTGAAATTTCTGAACTACAACTAGAGGACTCATCTCTATGCCTTACATGTAACTCAACAGATGGAAGCTTATTAAACAAAGTAAATAAAGCAACAGATTGGAGATCAAAATCAGAATTGATAACCTTTTGTTGATCACAAACTATGTGGAAAATTTCAATAGAAAGAGAAGAGAATTGACACCAACTTGAACATATATTACCCTTCAAATCACAAACAGATGCGTGTAGACCAATACGAAAAGATAATGTATCATCTTTATGAAATATAACAGCAAGAACAGATTCCATAACCTATAGAAAAAAGTATGAAACCGAAATAAGTTTCATTGTATGTGAATATAAACAACAACAAACAACAAATTTGAATATTAACATCAACAAAATAGCAAAAAATATGATTCCATAACAACAGGAAAAAGTATGAAACCAAAATAAGTTTCACTGTATGTGTATATAAAAGAACAACACCAACAAAAATTGAAAATTAACATCAACAACATAACAAAAATGTGATTTCATAACCTACAGACAAAAGTATGAAACCAAAATAAGTTTCACTGTATGTGTATATAAACAACAACACCAACAAAAATTGAAAATTAACATCAACAACATACAAAAATGTGATTCCAATAATATACACAAAAAAAAGAATGAAACCAAAAACGGTTTCACTGAATATAAACAACAACACCAACAACAACATTTGAAAATTAACATCAAAAACATAACAAACTCTTATATACAGGAAAAAGTATGAAACCAAAAACGGTTTCACTTGTTTGTGAATATAAACAACAACACCAACAACAACATTTGAAAGTTGGATTTCAGTTTCAGAGGAATGATTGAACTAATACAAAAGCTTGAACCGAATGAGAATATGATCAAAATTGAAAGAAAAAACTGAAAATACAGTAGGAATCTTCAAAAAACAAACAATTTGAAGTTACAGTTCCTGATCTTCACTTGAACAGAAACGAATACAATTTTGAGTTTGGTTCTTCAAAAGTATGATAATCGAAAATTAAACTTACCTGATGAAATACAACTGAAGCTGAGTTTCTGTTCTTCACTTAAACAAATAGGAACTCGGTTCTTCAAATAATCAATGGATTTGAAACTGTTTGAGATGAATCGAAGCTAGAATTTATGTTCTTCAATTAAACAGCACCAAAAACGAACTCAAATCTTCACTTACACAGCAGAATTTGGTTTGAAGAAGATATCTTCAATTAAACAACACCAATAACGAACACAATTTTTCAATTCTTCAACACCAAAAACCCTAGCCGAATTTGGAGAAGATATGTGAATTCTCTCATCCGAATTTTAGAGAAGATTTGGTTTTAAGATTTGTTTCCATTTAAAACTTATAGATTATATAGGAAGGGCAATTCGGGTATATTAAAAATAATTAAAGTCTAAATTTAATTAGTATTAAGTGAAATGGGGTTTTTGTCTCATTTTTAATGAAAATGGTTTTTTTTTATAAAAGATAATATGGGAGGATTTTATGCATGGTAAGTTTGTTCACCTTGGTTTTTTATATCGAGTTTTGTATATCTTAAAGCAGTTGAATGATATATAATGTGAAAGTTTGGTTATTCTCACATTTAAGTAACCTTAAAAACAAAAAGCAGAAAACTGCTTCAACAAATGCTATGTCCAGGTACATTTTAGGAATGGAATGAGCTTGTTCTCTACAGATCCAAAATCTTAGGCAATAGTCATTAACTGTCTAATTTTAGTACCAATCAAGATCCACAAATAAATATATCAATGATCTCTTTTCTTATGGATTTGAAGCTGCTAAATAAAGTAACAGGAGAGACGTACGGTCACTATTTACCATCATTTTTTTCTGGCTGAGATCTGAATATTAGGAACCACTTGTTTTTACATTAGAATTTCTTTACTTAACTGGTAGTATTATTTAACGTTGTCTTAATATAAAAAATTAATTTGTGTTTAATAGATTTCCTGGAACTATCGAGAGAAAAAAAGAACAAAAATATGCAGGCTGTAAAGGAGAAATTGAGCGACATTGCTGCCATGCGTAAAGCTAAGGCAGAAGCTAAAGCCGAAGAGAAGGTATACTATTGTTTGCAAGAAAATATATCTTAATTGAATGCTTTATCAGTTTTGTACAATGCACAAGTTATTACAAACTTACAATGTCATGATTAATGCAAGTTACTCTGAATAATGTCTTAGTCTAATGCAAACCATAATTTGCAGGAGGAGAAAGATTTGGCAAAGGCAAGAATAGAGGTAGCTAAAGAGATGAGAAAGGCCAAAGAAGCAGAAGCGCAAGTTGAACATCACTTGGCAAAAGCTGGCCAAAAAGCTGAAAAAGAACTGGCTAAACCCCATCCTTACCACCAAAACTTAGATAATCCAAGCCCTAACCCTATCCCTAATACTATGAATGACCACCAAATGCATCATACAGATCGTGGATCTGGAACTCCTCCCATGGAAGGACTAGCTGAACCAAGACTTACAAGGGACTTCCCACCAGCCACCAACAAGCACATTTGAGTAATTTGTTTGCACTCTTATGTTGAATTTTGCTGTGTGTGTGTGTGTTTTTTTTTTATGTGCTCATGATGGAAGCTTGAGCTTTGTAATGTGCTTATGTTTTCGAGGTGTAGCTTATTACATGCATAAACATCAATCAACGCCTTTTCATCAGAACAAACATGAGTAGATTTAATATTTGTGGCTCATTTATGTTGAAACCGATCAAATGGCTGTATATATACGAGCAGATAATTTCTACAGAGTAAAATCAATCAACTCATAGTAACAGAAATAATGATTTAACTGGTTGAGTTCTGGCCTTGCACTAAGATGCCAGCTATATGATCCTCCAATTCTGTGCCATCTACAACCTGTTTTTCCTGAAAAAATCTCTCCCTTTCAACTCGTTTGGCTGGTGGGGGAGGAATTATTGTGGCAACAGCTGGAGGGGGCAGAGGAGTTACTGTGGCAACAGCTGGAGGAGGCAGAGGGGGTTCACTTACGGATTCCTTTTGCTCTGTACATGTTGTCGGTCTTATAAGTGGGCGATGAAGCAAACGTTCATGTTCAATCTTTCCTAACAAACTCGCAGATGGTTTTTCCTTGTGGTGGCCTTCTTCAGGTCTCACACAAGCCTTTCCTTTCCGCATTCTGTAAATATTCAATTTGAAAAGGGTTAATCAGTCAGTCAACTACGTAAAAATTATAGCATTTTTTTACAGAGGTCGGAGCTGTGCTGTTTTGTTTATACCATATTTACACCAACAAGTGAAATTCATGTGGGTGGAACCACACAGCGCTGTGGCACTCTTACAGAGTCCAAAACTGTTCTATTCCAAACTGTTTTCATCTATTGCCCAGCTGTTAAATGTATTAGGTGTTTTACCTAACACCTATTTCCAATTAAGTATTTTAACCTTCGTCATTTGTTCTACTTGTACTGATCTTACTTTTTAGATGCATATTTCGCTTATCACCACACATTTGTATTAATTTGTTCACATCAGTACCTTTTATGTATGGATGTGACTACTCGCACTCATTATGCTGATTTAATTTTATAAAATTTCACTTATTGTGTTCGTCTAAAACTATCATGAAACCATGATCATGATGGTCTGATATTAAAAAGCTTATCAAGTGCTTCCAGTAAAATTATATTCTAAAGAATCTGATTTTTTTTTTTGTTTCAAAAGTTACGAGTCCTGCGAGAGTTTTCTGTAAGAATATATATATTTAAACTTAAATCTTATTTTGAAGGGCAAACAGCAAAAATAAAATTTCTCATGAGTATGGCTTAGAAACTTTTCCTGTAAAAGGCAATCACTCAATTATCTCATAATTAAGAGCAACATAAGGTAGGTTGTTCAGCGAGAATTGATAAGAAACTGTAGCATGAAAACGTACCTACGGACAAGTTGGTAGGCCTGTTCCTCTTGCTCTTCCTCCTCCGTTTCTTCACATACAAAGGGATTGGCAATAGAGGCAGCACGAACTGCAAGAAGTGTATCATGTTTGACAAGTACTTTCTCGAGCTGATCGTTCAGTTCAATTGCTTGAGAAACCACATTCTCGTTCCTGCATAAATGGAAGATACATGTGATCAATATGAAGTAATAACAATAAACAAGTTTGCTATCAGCTTGCTTTAAGATTATTCACATTTCAAGGTCAGGAAAGAGCTCACTGGTACAATATTTGAAGGAAAATTCATCCAACGCCTATACCTAATAAGATTAAGTGAATACCCAAAATTGTGGTCATTTTCTTTCTATCTATTATGCTAAAAAGTTAAACTTTGAGAAAAATAAAATCCATTTTAAAAAATGAAAATTTCAGATGATTGCTTATCGTCATCTCCAGTATCAACACATTATTGGTGCTACAATTTGAAAAGGTGTCAAAGATGTGGAACGATGGAAGTCGTTGTACCGAATATAGTGAACACAGCTTTTTATATAATTGAAAGAAACCTGAACTCAGGGTTCCAGGTATGATGCCATAAAAGCATCTGACAAACGGTAGTGCATTCGTTATCAACATAATTATTATCATTTGGGACGTTGTTAAGATCCAGTATTTTAAGTTTGTATTACTGATGCAATTTATCAGACATAAAACAAATACTCCATATGATCTATAGATTTCTTATTCTTAACCAATTGAAAACTGTAAGTAGAGCTTCTTCAAAAGAAAAAAAGAAAAAGGAAAATACTGTATAGTTAAAATGGGGACACTTTATGGACCTGTAGACATGGTTTACCATAATAAAGTAATATGTCTTCCATCTTAAAAAGCAAGTACACAGAAAAATAATCTATGACTCAAGAGCTTTCGCAGAATGAATTGTAATCTTAGCAGGTAAAAATTGAGTATCTGAAAATAATTGCAAAAACGAAATGACTTTACCGACAGGTCAGCACAAGATGCATTACTCGCTGCTTTTGAAATGAACACTGCTCCACAAGATCCAGGGTGAACTCATCATTCGCCCCCTACAAATATCTAAAAGTCAACCATGACAATAAAATAAATGCATACAGTGTTTGTGAAACCGCTAATTTCTTGGACAGTTTGGGTCAGGAGACAGGGAGTTATGTATGCGTCTGCACATGTGATTTGCAAGTTAGCATGCTAGCCGAGAATTGTGAGCATTATGGAAAAAAAAAAAAAAACTGGACCTTTATTATGAGCATACAGTTAACACATAATTATACTACCATCTAATGCCATTTTCAGCACGAGAGAAGTATATTTCTAAAAATCTTTTAAAACTCAACTTATGTCTGCACAAGTTGAAGTGAATCAGCTAATCATCTGCAGAAGGAGGTACTTGATGTAAACTACAAATTAAGTTAGGGAGTTCCAAAACTGATGGCAATCTCTGTATCTTTTTGATCGGTAATTTATGTAGACGAGTTTCAACAAAGCTTGGGTATCACCACCGAAAGATTTTATCACCTTACTAGAAAGGCATCTAAGCATTTACTTATTCTTTACTTACAATATGGATCATGTCGATAATGTGAACCTTTAGTGCTGGTTAAATAATGCGAAGATTAGTTTCTAGAGTATCATTTGACCAACAAGTACAGTTTCACACTGAAGAACAAGTACAAGACAATCAAAACAATATTGAGCCTCATCCTTTACATGGCATAATCACAATATTGGCTAGTCAAGATTCAACTTGCTCACAATACTAGATTAAAAAAATTCAGGAATGAGGATAGTGGAGGCAGAAAAGTGTTATGATTAGGAGTCAAAGATAGGATATACACTCACGCTTAAAGCAACAACTCCAATAGAAGATAGAAGAAGAAAAAAGAGTTTGGTCAACATGGTCCCTGTCCCTAGATATTCAACTTCAATAATCTCACTACATTTTGTTTACCCTTATTGTGTAACTGAACTAACATTTGATCCCTCTGATTAGGAGTGGTAACCTTGATAGAGTTTGTCTGTAGGAAGGATAATTCTTAACGTGGTCGACAAGGAGAAACATAGATCAGAGTTAGCATGCAGTAAGAGGATCAATATGGAACCGTTACGGAGCATATAGGTGCACCTATCTAGAAAGGTGGTATACATGCACCAGGTTATAAAGAAAGATACCAAATATATTAGAAGTCCAAGAATAAACTCACAAGCTTGAGTAGCAAAATCATTTGTAGGAAGCCTATTAATAATTAGTCCGCAAAATAGAAAGACTAGGGAAACACTGGATCAGTAATAAATTGGTAACAAACGTTCAGACTTCCAATTGTAAAGTCTGACAATCAAAATAGGTTGACAAATTTAAAGTCTACATGATGTCTATCTGACTCCTTACCTCAGGGCATCGAGTATCAATAGCATCTAGCACATCTCTCAGAACGTCCAGGGCAGCACTAGCCTTTTGGATTATGCTGCAACATATTAAAATGGGTATAAAATATGACAACTTATTACTTATATAGCCTTTTTTTCTTCATATGTACTTGGTTATACAAAGTTGAACCTAGAAAACAGGATGGCATGCGAGAATTGTTTGACATTCTGTAACAACGTATGTAGAAACCCCACCACATAGTAGCAATTACAAAGGATGACACTTCATGAAATAAGAATCCCAGAACAGAAACAAAAAACAAAGAAACATAGTAAGGAAAGCATTTTCTATGGGTTTGGCCAAGATAGAAAGGCAAAAGGTGATAGTGTCAGTCAAATCTTCAAATACATATAGATTTTCAAGGAGGTAAATAGTTTTTAAATCTGCTAAGTTGCTCCTTAAGTAACCAGTTTACTCTACAGCCCGAGTACAATAAAATTGAAGAAGGTTTAGTTTCTCTACTAGGCATAAAGTACAGCATAACAAAAACGCAACAATCAGAAAAACTACTGGGCTGGCAATAGCTTTATAAAAAAACGAAAAAAAAGAGAAGAAAAAGAATCATATGATGCTACGCGCTATGTACAAGGGTTTGGAGCCTGTTGAAGGAGAAAAAGTTGAACTGATACAATCAGATTGATGGAAAAAAGGAAATATGACAGGTTTTATTACCTAGATTCGGATGATTTCTGTGAACCTGATTGTTGAGCGACGACCCCTTTACGGTTAGGAGACACAGATTTCACTTGAGATAAGCTACCGTTAGGTGCCACTGGAGTTGGATCTGCAGGGGAGATAGTAGGTCTTTGAGGAAACTGTACACCCGCATTCTGGAAATACAAAAAGAAAACGTAACTACATTACATTGAGTAAACTGAAGGTGTTGAAAAGCGACAGCACAAATATGGAGCTGTGGAGAGGCTTAAACTATATTAATCTGATTTTTAAGAAAGACGTATCGATTTCATAGAATTTGTGTTTCTAATTTGATTAGCTTTTGATGAAGGATTAGGCTTTGAATGCAAGTCAAACACCAACAGTGCAAAGAGAACTTAGCCATCATGCATTTGTGTTTGTACTTACCACCAACTCAGAATATGCAGCAAAGTACTGAGGGAACTTTCCTAAAGCTCCACCGAGGGATGCTTGTGTGGCATCCAGAAGACGACATATGTTCTCACGTACAGGCAGATCCTTCTGTAATAGAGTAGAAAACTCAAATGAAGTGTTTCAATGATGTCCCAAAAGCAGGAAAGGTTTAATTAGTTAGCATTTTAAAATCCACGGGAAAGTTGACGAACCTTTTTCTTCACTATCTTCACCAGTATAGGAAGAATTCCCATATCAAGGACGTGCCTGTGAATATGTTCTCCACAGTTATTAATCAACACTTCCAACAACTGTGAGACAGGACAGATTTACATGGTCATATATGAAATAACCTTATTTGGAACAAAAAAAACATAATTTAAGTCATAACACTTCAGAAGCCAATACTGACAACCAATTAATTGACATGCATTATCATGATCCAGAAAAATGACGATAGTCCAGCTTAGACATTCACATATTCCACAAATCCTATAACATGAGATAAACCCAAAACATTGAAACTGAAGAGAGACGATGCAGATTTCTTTTCCCTCGTAAAGTGAAGTCAAGTTTCTAAACTATCACAGATTAATCTGGATTCACACAATTGTGATTGAAATCCTAAATACTAATTTACACATATTTCAGTGAGTCTATTTACTTACTAAGATTTTTAATGTACATCTGAAAACATTATATACTTGCAATTTTAAGCCCTCATTAAGGAGATTCTTCATATCACTATCGCATTGAGATTTTTTTGACTAATTTTTTCCACGAATTGAAAGACATGATATTTAATTCAGGATCACATGTAACACATAGAGAATGCACTAACCATTACAGTATAAAGCTGCACATTTGAGTTCTTATCCCCCAATCGTCTTGTTATTACTTTTATAACATCTCTAGCCTCCCTGCACATCCAACAAAAAAAGAAAACTATCCAGAAAATGAATGCGTAAATCGTAATTAGTGTTCCTATAATTGAGAATCATAGAAGCTGATAAGTGATAATTCTATACCCTTGGTCGTGAGCAACTAGTTCACAGATTTCAATGTTTCTAATCCAATCCATTTCTGTCAGTTTATCACTTGTTGCCAAATTAACAAGCTCAGTTGCCATTTCTCCTTACTTGCAAATATCAAATCTAAGAAAAACAAACAAAAGTAAATGTTCAGACCTAGTTACTTAAATTCAACTGATATGCATATATATTATTCTAAACAAAATTACAATGAAGAAACACCGAAAAAATCAAGTAATCAACTCAACATATTAAACTCTAGAAAAGAGGTTATCCAGATCTCTACATAAACTAGTGGTGAAATTATAGGAAAAACCCAATGATTGAGACTGTGATTTACTTACCTTGGACTGAGTGACAGACGGATAGATACTTCTTCTTCTACTCCGCAAAGTTCCTTCTTTTCTTTGTTTTTCTTTTTCTTTTTCGATGGAGAGAGAGTGAAAGTGTGAGTATATGTATGGAATATAAAGGAAATGGGCGATTGGATTTGCAGTGGCACCGTCATTTTTACTGACAGCTACATAACAGAAAAGAATGATTAACCGAAAAAAGATCGAATGGAAGCTGAAAGAAACATAGATAGTGTAGGGACTTTGAGGAGCTGGATACGGCATCATTGTAGGTCCGAGCCTATGGGTATTAAATTATTGGATAGAGTAGTTACAGCTGGAGTTTTGTATTCAATGCATGTATATTTCGTTGGTCTTGTTTTAGAAAGATTGGTCTCGTTTCAGCGAAACTGTCACGGAGGTCACCAAATTCCACGGGATATCCACTCACTAAATCTAGTGTTAGGATTATTTTGTTGAATATGAATTTGGTAACTATTTTTTAGAATTTGATAATTTTATAGTAACCTTGTTATTTTAACTCAGCCAGAAAATTTTATTAAATTTATTTATATTTTTTTATTAGAAAAAAAGGATTTAACATAACTGTTAGCTTTAGACTGATTAATATAACACCTACCAACAGATTTAACCCAAAAAAAATTAAAAATGTTCAACATATGACAGTATCTTTATCTAGAATACCATTGTTGAACCAACTATCAGTAACATTCCTTGTATCACTGTGTATGCATAAGTATCTTAGGTTCATACTCCTTGCCCAGGTGATTGCCTCTAAAATTTCTAGGCTTTTAGCTTGTTCTGGACTCCTGGTTATATACCTCTGATGGTTTTGAATCCTTTTTAGCAACTTGTTTTGTCATTCATGAATAATCTGAAACCAATTTGTTTAGTATCTTTGTCGAAAGAAACATCACATAAGATTTTTGAACATTTATGCACATCAATATTCAAGGGGGGTAGAGATAGTTTCATTTTCAGCACATAGAACAAGTGGATTCATTCACAAGTCTGCACATAAGAAGCAGTTGCTATGGGGTTGAGATTCTTTTTTTGGAAGACTTTGTAACATCGATCTTTTCAGATACACCATGCAAAACAATACATAACATATCTTTATTAGCAGAACTAGCCAATCATTTAGAATCCAATCTTTAATAGTGATGTTGGAATTTGAATCACATAGAACATGTTAACTATAGGCAGAAGTACCCTAGAAAGCTTTATCAAAAGGACAATAAAGGATTATCCCAAGTTTTGTATATGGCCATATTAATATATCGTTACCAGAATACAAGAGGTCTAGTGTTGGCAATTTTTTTGGCAGTTACTAGAAATGAATAATGAATCTACGAGATCCATCTTCCATTGCTTAGTAGTTTCATCAAGGAGATAAACAACAAGAAGATTAGGATTGGGATAATGCTTGCATAAAGAAGTAGAGGCATTCTCAATCCAATTATCGATGAATGCATGAATGTCGTTGCCATTCTTAGCTTCCCAAATGACATTGTTTTTTATTAACTCTATGCCAGAACAGATACTCCTCCGAATCCAAGAAGTATCTTTGAACTTAGGATGATTAAGTTGGTGACAATTATTAAAATACTTACATTTAAAAATTGTGACCCAAAGCTCATTTTGAGAGTAAATGAGTCTCCAAGCAGCTTTAAATAATAAAGCAACATGGAATTGCTTAAGATGTTTGAACCATGTACCACAGAAGATATGGTAGTGCATATCTTTTTTATTGCTTCATGTAAATGCCATCAGGAGAGTCCCCCACCCCATCTTACCGACGAAAAAAGTCTCGCTATAACCTAACCATTTTATTAATAACATTATCAGGGATCAAAAAAGTACTCATGTCATAAATATGAGAATATTTACGGACATGTTGAACAAGAACGGACCTTGGTGAGCTGTTTTCCTTTCCAATTTGTCGTTTTTTATTAAAATGGTTCACAAGATGATTAAAAAAATCATTTCTTGACTTATTGATAAAAAGAGGATGCCTAGGTGTTTTTCATTGAGTTCAATTTTCTTAACACCTAAAGTTCTTATAAGAGAAACACATATATGTATCAGGATATATTTTTTTACTAAATAAACAACTTGACTTCTCAAAATTAATAACTTGACCTGGACGTTAACCGAAGTCTTTTGTAAGACTCAAGAGATTGTTAGCATCATTCCTTACAGAAAATAAGGTAATCATCAGTAAATAAGAGGTGAGCAATGCTTGGGACTTTTTTGGCGACTTTCATGCCATGAATAATGCGAGAGGCTTTTGCATGAAGAATATATCTAGAAAAAGACTCCATGTATATAATAAATAAGTACGAAGATAGAGGATCTCTAAAGGGACTGTAAGACTTACAAGGTGAACCATTGAGCAATATAGGAATATTATGAGTACTAATATATTTCATTCTATTAAGAATTATTTTAGATATGATATTATAGTTAGCATTACTGCGAGAAAATGAGGGAGTTCTGGGGTTATTAGTTTTAGAAATTAGAGAAAGAAATGTGTGATTCATTTCCTTAAAAAGATGTCTGGTTTGAAAGAAATGTTTTAAAGTGTTCCAAACATCATTCTTCCGAATATTCATGTTTTGCTTATAGAACCCTGATGGAAATCCATAATGGCCTGGAGCATACTATGAAGGCATATGTTTGATAGTTTCTCTAATTTTCCCGAATAGTGAATTGACTCAACAACTTATCATTGTCCTCACTAGTGATTCAAGGGGTAAAACAATCGAAACCCTTCTTGTTTTGAGGTGATATTAAAAGTAATACCTATTGTACTGAAATAGTTGACTAAAAGATTCTGAAATATTTTATATCATCGACCATTAGCCATTATCCAGTTTTAGAGAAGAGATGTTTTCTTTTTATGTCGAATATATTTATGATGAAGAAAATCGAGTTTGATCATTTTATCATGATTTTTTTGATCGATAAAGAATTTGGTGCTGACGATTTTCGAACTCATGTCACTGGTATATCATCTATGACTTTACCGCGGTGCTACAGTGATATCTGTTATCATTTTATCATGAGGTGCAACCTTATAGGCAGTGAACAAAGGTTTGGATCTTTCCATTAGATTGAAACTTGGGTATTTTAGGATGTCTAACACGCGATCAAATGTAGCATATCTTGTTATGAACTGCCAAGCTTACGAGAATTGATGAACATGTAATTTTGAGTGTCTAAAACGACTAGAAAAATGGGGTGAGGGTTGTGTTTGAAGATGCACGTTATTTTCTCAAGACTTAGGCATTGACGATGCATAAAACCCGAAGACCTACCTTCTCCTTATTGAAGTTATGGAAAAACTATTACAACTCGTAAGAATGAATTTTTCTATCATGAAACAAAACGGTTACAGTTTTGGATATCTGGCAAAACTAAAGGAAAACAAAGGGGAAATAGAACCAGTTGATCTAGAACATCATCTTGAGTTACGGGAGAGTCTCTTCAAAGAAGCGAGCGGGGAGTTCAGAACAAATGTATTCTCGATATAGGTTTTTTATTAAGCACTATCATATCCAGAGAAAGTGGCGAGTTTGGAATGAATAAATTCTTCGTATATTCAAAGGAGCTACAAACGACCTCACCAATGCAGCAGTAAGCGGAGCAAGTAGAATTCCTTGCACTCTAGGAAGCAGTCAAGTGGGCGATAAAGCTTAAACATCCTAGAGTTGTTTTTGAAGTCAAATATCAACTACTCCCTCCGTTTCAAAAACATAGGCTCGTTTGTTTTTTCATAAAAATCAAGAAAGCTAATCATTATAGTCATTTTTTCATGTTTTTCCTAATTTATTCTTAAGATAAAAGTGGTTATCGTATGTTAATAAGGAAAACAAGAGAGAGAGAAAAGAGAATAAAAGAGATGAGTGATCCCTATGTGGATAAAATAGTAATCTTAAAACATTTAACTTTCTTTTTAGGGCTAATTGATGTTTGGTACTCAGGTTTTGACTAGGTTTAGTATTTGGTCTAACGTTAGGGCTTGGTACCTAGACTGACGGTTGACCCGAGTTGACTAGGTTAAGTTTAATTTTAATTAATTTTACCATATAAATATTTATGCATTTACTATTATACCCTTTACTTGGACTAAATTACTATTATTATCACACATGCACTTGTCATACACTTCATATTCATTACCCTTAATCAAATTCATTAACAAAAGCCTAATCGATTTCTATCGATTTTCATTCATCTCTTTTTCTCTCTTCTCTCTTTGTTCTCCTTCCTTCTTCCTTGTTCTTCTTCTTTCTATAAATCGAGTAATGAAAGTGAGGATTTTGAGTACGAAAATAGAAGGGAATGATTAAGAGAGTGTTACTGATGATGATGTTGGTGTTAATTAAACAAGAGAAGAGGTAAAAATGGTGAATTAAAGAAGAAAATAAGTTAGGATTTTTGTAAACGAGATCTGATGATGAAAGAGAGTAATTAAGGATGAATTATAGAAAATGAGATGAAGAGGAAGATTGTATGTTGATTTGAAAGATTAATTTCAATAAAGATCGTGATTTGAATTGATTATGTGATTGAGCCATGACTTATTGGCTGTTGAATCGAGTTTAAGAGGAAATCAGTGAAGTGAAGTTGATGTCATAGAACTGAGATGGAAAATGGGTTTGATGTTTGTTGGCTAGTTTGATGAAGAGATTGCTATTGTTATTTGATTGTTTGAATGACTATGAATATATGATGCAGGGAAGGAGCTCTAAGAATGGCCTGAAATTGGCCAGGAAACAACCTGAAACAAAAAAAAACCATGTCGGATTTTTAGTCCAACTGAGTTGACTCACTGATCAGATGAACCGATCCAAACCAAGTGAATAAGACCAATCAGCCGAGTCAGACCAATTGACCATTAGTTTGACTCAGATCAGGGATATATTTGTAATTTTATATAATTTAATTTATAAAATTAATTAAAATATAGTTAATGATAGTCAATAGTAGTCAACCGTCAGTCCATGTACCAAGCCCTAACATTGGACAAATATTAGACCAAATATTAAACTTGGTCAAAACCTGAGTACCAAACATCAATTAGCTATTCTTTTTATGGAAACCAACCTATCTTTTTGACATGAGTTAATTGATGTTTGGTACTTGAGTTTTGACCAACTTTAGTCTTTGGCCTAACATTTGTCCAACATTAGAGCTTCGTGCCTGGACTGGACGTTGATCCGCGTTGACGAAGTTAACTCATATTTGACTCAGATAAGTATAATTTATTTTCAATTTATAATCTAAATATTATACATTTACTATTATATCCTTCACTGGGAAGGAATATTCTAACCTAACCTAACTTTCCATCCTTCTTCTCTATTCATCTTCCGACAGACCACCACCATCATCTTCAACTTTCGACAGACCACCACCACCTAACTTTCTAGGTTCTTGAATTCAAAAAACCCATCGCAAATTCAACTTCTTTACTCGACAGATTCTTCCCACAAAACCCATGTTCAACTGAATCAAACATCATCAACCAAAACCTTCTTCCTAATTCTATCCACGAAATCGAATTCAACCCTAACCCTAACAGCAGAATAAGTATAACCCATTTATTCTTCACTACTATTTCGAGTTCACCTAAACCTTATTTCTCTGTTTCCAAAATACAATCACGAAAACCCATTTTCTTCTCTTGAAAGCTTGACAGATGAGCCTCGACCTCTAACCTAACCCACTGCCCTTGATAACCATCAAGCAAATTCAAGAGAAGCAACAAATAACAGAGAAATTGAGAGTTGGGTTGTTCGAGAAAATGACTACAAATGAGTTTTGACGCTAGATTTTGGTTGAAGAGTGACAATTGAAGCATAAGATGCAGTTGCGGCCACTGAAATTGGTGATTCTGTGAGATGGAGGCGGAGGAAGAAGAGTAGATAATTAGGGTTAATATATGATAATAAACAAAGAGTAGATAATTGAGGATGGAAACATAATTTTAGGTTTTTATGTAATTGTTAGGAAATTAAAGGATATAGTGGTAAATATGTTAATATTTAATCTTTATATAAATTTATTAATAATTTATTAAATAGAAGTTAAGACTTAACCTAGTCAATACGAGTCAACATCCAGTCCAGATATCAAGCTCTAATATTGGACAAATATCGTCAATCAACTCTTACAACATACCTTTATTTATTAACCAAGCCTATCTTTTCAAAACTGTAGTAGTTATCTAGTTATAGGCAACAAGTCAGGAGTTCCAATAAAGACATTAAACGCCTCCTGCTTTTTAAAGCTGGGACAGTTCTTAGAGAATATAATAGCGCGGCAGATAAACTTGCCAACTATGCACTTAAGGAAGGTTTTTGTTAAGGTTTTTAAATGGTGTGACAACTACCCTCCGTTGTTGCAAAAATGCATGCACCAAGACAATTTCCATGCAACTTTTGTCGGTTAATTTAATGAATTGGTCTTTTATTAAAAAAAAATAAAAAAAAACTTATTTTATTTATCAAAATACTTGGACATAAACCTAATGTCCCTCCCCCTTCAGGAAAACAAAAGCAAACAACAAAACTGAAAACTAGAAAATCTGATACTCTTTGAAGTCTGAAGTGTTTATAATCAACAAGAGGTGTAGCTTGATACCACAAAATGGTAAGGAAACGAGAAAAAATATAAACAAAACAAACTAACAATATTGGCCTTGCTAAACTAGAAATGAGCATGTTCCACCCAAAAAAATCAACTAGAAATGGGTATGAATATCAACACGGAAACTGTATCCTAAAACCTATCAGCACCAGCAAACCTATAATGGTTAGAAAACTTATGAGCATTGCGACCAGTAGAGCCCTATCTATAGCACTGGACTTCACGACACTTCCTTTTGCTGTGCCTTCTTTGTCTTCGGACCCCAATCCACTCTTTGTTTCCAACGTCTCTGTTCCATTCAGTACTTTACGTTTTCTCAGTAGCCATCCAATTAAGTTTTTCCTATTTCCATCTTCCACCTTTGCAGTAGTCTTATCTACAAGATTAGACTCCCCGCAACTTTGACCTGCACAAGCACAAGGTTCTGACTCTCTTGAACATGCATAACTTTCATCCATGTCAGAGCAAGGAAGACTTTCACTGGGATAAGTAGGTATTCCGGAGCAGGCAAACGTTTTATCATCTATTGATTTTCTTTCACGGGAAACTGTTTCTCTTTCAAAATCACTTTTTGGAGTATCAATCACCTCACCAAAAACTGACCACCTTCCAACTGAGGTAATCTTCACATCAGTTGAAGTGCCTAACATGGCCTCAGGAGCAATCACAAGGACTTGTATGTATCCCTTTGTATGACCAACCTAGAACCAGAAAAGAAGAAATACATCATACATAAATTTGGTATAAGAAATAGTCAGCTTCCTGAGATAAAGATAGAGCAGAATACAGAAATTATCCGCATATAATGTGATATGACTCATTCATCAGTAATTGGAATCTTGCATTAGGTTTTGTTTTGCTGTTGCAAAATCACAACCAGCCGGTTTTAAACACTAATTCTGCCTCAAAAAATACAAGGTTTTTAACCCGTCAAAAGGGTATAGATGATGATAGGATGGAGTTAAGTCATATTAAGTGATTTCAGAAGAAAAATGAAGTTGGAAAAATAGGTCATACAGGGGTAAGTAGCAACACCTTTTAAGTTGACTACATTCAAACTCCACAAAGTCAACTGGGAAGCTCTGAATTAGCAAAGCCTAAGACACATACGGTGAATCAAGGCTTACCAAGTGAACTCCATCAGTGGCAATTTCAGTAATCCATATTCTCTCTATCTGCTCCTCCATTCCTTGATATGGTGTAAATGATTCAAAAACTGAAGTAAGTTCACGGCTCCGCTTCTTTACTACAGCGCTTGGGACTTTTTTCATCCTTGCAGCAGGTGTTCCTGGAAAAAACATCAAAAGATTAACCATCCTATTCGCCACATAAACACATACTACATAGTGTTGCACTTTGTACTAGGCTATTAGCAGTTCAAGAAACTGACTTAATAGTGCTGAACAGCTACATAAACAGCAAGTTACACTAAAAGTGTTTCCAAAAACTAAAATGTGATTGTTATTATTATAAACTATGGGGGAATATTAGAATCTGAAAACTTACCAGGTCTTGGATAGAACTGTGAGATATGAACCTGAGGGAACTTGTACTCTTTAACGAGGTCGACCGTTTCAGCAAAATTCTCATCAGTTTCACCTGAGAAAGGCAAGATGTGAGCAAACACACTTCTCCCCCCAGACCATCAAATTGAAATCAATCTAAGAAACTTCATCTTAACATCATTAAAGACAAGCATGAATCCTGTTAAGGAGTTAACAGAGATTCATAGTATTCTGGTAATATGGTATCACATGTTTCTTCAGAAGTCATTGCTCCATATAGAAGAAAGCACGTTTAATCATTTAGAGCAAGGATCCATGCAAAGAAGCATTAATCAGAAGTAAACACCTAAAAACATATCTGTGGACATAATTATTAATTACAGACATAAGAACATAAGAAAATTAAATTTAAACAATATAACAATGTAACACTGACCAGGGAAGCCACATATTATATCAGTAGCAATATGCATCCCGGGTACTAGTTCGAGAAGTGTATCACACACTTTTTTAAAGTCACTCACAGTATATTCTCGATTCATTGCCTATAACAATAATATCACACACTTTGTCAGAAAACAGTTGGTAAGAGAAATAACTACCCTATAGCAAGAAAACTCAGATCTAAAACAAGCAAGACAAGGAAGGTTGTTAGTTGAGTAAAATTTACCAATTATAAACTAGAATCACAAAGGTAAATATATCCACTCTGCACTTACAGTCAAAACAGGGTCACTCCCAGATTGGACTGGAACATGAAGAAAAGAATATACACATGGGTGATTGAGAACCGCAGCTATCTCTTTTAAATGTTCTAGGATAAAAGGTGGATTGGTCATCCCAATTCGAAGCATAGTACTTCTATCAGGGGGGAGTACCGCAACAATAGCATTTAGTAAAGTCGGAAGATTGGTACCAATATCGCGGCCTGCAAAACCATCAAATTGCCCAAATTACTCAAGGTATAAGTCAAGTCATTAGTACAAAAGATCTGAAAATCAGATCTTAAACCAATGTTACTAATGTCCATTTTTATTATCTTCTTGCTCCAAGAGAAAGTACATAGAAAGGGTTGGAACCAGAACAGGGAGGTATAAAGCCACTTCGTGCATACAATGTGATCCATCATCACATGCAACACAATTTTGTTTGGCATCATCTCACAAGTAGACCCTCAAGAGTGGTCTTTATTGATAAATCACAAAGGAATAACCAGTATTTGAACCCTTGAGTCCACTTAAGAAGTTGAATATTCACACAATTTGAGGTATCAGCTAATACAATTAATGAAGGGAGCGAACTACCATATGCTCCGGTGTCCTCACTACTTAACCATATCTCCTTAACTCCATGAGCTGCGACAGCTTTAACACGCTCTACCTACATCAGATATTAATCTTTAATAACATACACAGAATCTAAATCAGTTCTCAAAATTCAGAGATTAGTTTACTTACAAGACCGTCTACAGTGTAGCTTCCTAAATGTCCACGAGCATGCTTAGTCTTGCAGTAAGTGCAAGCACCTAAACAACCAACATTAATTGGAAGAATCTCTATAAACTTGTTCTTCCTCACCTGTTAAAATGAACGTCAAAAATAAGTTTGACCTTAATGAAGGAATCACAGATAACCTGATAGAAAAATTGGATATAAAAATGTCAGTGTTATGATTATGAAGGGGCCAAAATGTATTTATCGCCTTACAGCCCCTACCTGGAAAATTGATGATAGTTGTTACAGACACATTCAGTGTTTACCTTTGGAAGGTCAAGAGCTGGCAATGTCTTGCGAGTCAAAAGTCGCACCTCATGGCCTTTCAGAGTCTCCTCCACAACTTCAACAACACGGTCAATTTGTTGTACTCCAACTATGCTAACCCCTTCTAGCTCCTTTATATCTCGACTTCCCTGAGGAACACATCCTGCCACTACCAGTGGCTTTTTTGCAGTTTTGCATTTCACTATTAAAGTGTCCATAGCAGACTGGCTTGGAGATTTTACTGTGCATCTGTATTATAGAATTGGCATCATTTTTGTATGGAACTACTCACAAAACTAGCAATGGAAAATAGCAAATAAGTGTTATTGGTCCATGATTATGCTTGTATCTTGACGCAAAGAAAACAATACAAATAGAGATAAAAGAAGGAAGTCAGATTTATGTTTACTTGTAGGAAACTGTGCCCGAGTTAGGTGGGGTTAGTTGAGTTAGTTTTTACTAAGTTCTTCATGTATGTCTATTTCAGTGGCTTATGAAAATTTCTGTACATTAGAGGCATGATTTATAAGTGGTTAGTACTAGTATCTTGGAAATTCTGTTCACATAAGTTTGAAATAATTATAAACGGAAGCCGAATATTAATGATATATCACATATGAACAATAATGTACTGGAGGCAATAGTTTCCCCAAAATCAATCATAATTCGGAGAACGGCATTTCCTCAAGATTATCTTTATCTTGTTTGTTCATCTCTAGTTTTACCATTTCCAACATTCCATTGATTTGAGATACAACCATGACAGCGAGTCTTACAACATGGTGCACATCATGGTGATGATATTGACAAAATTTTGTAATACTTATAAAGAATACCAAATCTTTGAACTTGAAGACTCAAGACCAGAGAGAGTACCCCTCCGAGTTGGTGATTTGTTTATGTTATGAGGACGAGACGATAGCATGAGACGGATGATCATTCCTAAGTTGATTAATATTTTGAAGCATGCTTGTCAACAGGTTTCAGATATACAACATAAGCTGCATCCCAAAGGACAAGAACCAGAAAATTCTATGAGTAGAACAAGAACTACATGAAACAGCAAAGGAGAAGAAAGAAAAATTAAAACAGTTTTATATATCTAGCAAATTTTTAGAGAAACTGTCAGAAGCATATATTGCATTTCAACTTCTATGAATTTTGTTAACCCTACTAGAATGTTAGTAATAAGCCTACGGAAGTTCAGCAAAACAACTGTGACCTCAGTATGACCATGCAGGTTATATAGTGTTTATATGAAAAGGGATAACTTCCTTTATCTAATTTTGTACTATCTTACCTATCAAAAAGAAAAACAAAGGAAGGAAAGAAAGAATGCTTACGTATTAATGAGCCACAGATCTGCATCATCAGGATTATCACTCAAGGCGTATCCAAATGCCGAAAGCTGACCAGCCATATACTCACTATCACTCTGTCATTCATAAAAAGTAAAACTTGATTCATTGAGTGGAACCACCACAAGCTAAAGCCAAAAAATCTGAAGTCCAAAGATTAAATCAAAACTTAGAAATCCCACAAACAACAAATATAAACGTCTCCAACGCTTCTAATACAAAACCAACTGACTAAACTTCTCTGATGTATGTGATATACAATTACAAACTCTTAGAATAATTGGCATAATATAAAAAACGCCGAACTCTTTATAGAACATTTGCAAATTCTCAACCATAACCCTATCAGATCACACAGGAGCAGTCAGAGCTCAAGTTTCAGAAACCAAACGAATTAAAGGCCGATTGTTAATTGGTATTATTACTCAAATAAAGCAACTGCCACTGAATATCAACTAAAGATGTGTTTATTGGTGGTGCTGTAGCGAAATTAGGATTAAGTTACTTGCCTGGTTATGTGAACATCCGAAAGTCTTGATGTATATAGTCTGTAGAAACAAAAACAAAATCAGATAATAAATCAACTAATTATTCCATAAGATAGAGAGAGA
>JAJJMC010019063.1:4120894-4135346 GCA_023531435.1 Papaver californicum
TTCATTGAATGGAACTACCACAAGCTAAAGCCAAAAAATCTGAAGCCTAGAGATTTAACCAAAACTCAGAAATCTCATAAATAAAAAGTATAAACGTGTCCAACACTTCTAATACAAAACCAACTGACTGAACTTCTCTGATGTATGTGATTTACAATTACAAACTCTTATAATCATTGTAATCTATCAAAAATGCTAAACTCTTTTTAGAGCATTTGTCAGCAGTCAGAGCTCAAGTTCTATTGTAAACCAGACGAATTAAAGTCCCGATTGTTGATTGGTATTATTACTTAAAAAAAAGCAACTGCCACTCAATATCAACTAAAGATGTGTTTATTGGTGGTGCTGTAGCAAAATTACGATTATGTTACTTGCCTGGTTATGTGAACATCCAAAAGTCTTCATGTATATAGTCTGTTGAAACAAAAACAAAATCAGATAATAAATCATATAATTATTCAGTGAGATAGAGAGAGAGAGGTAATATAGAGATGTACTTGAGTTCCAGGGACTTGAGGAGAGGGATTAGAAGGAATATCTTGAGTTAGATGTTTGAGATTGGGTGTATCTTGGTTTTTCTTCTTCTTCTGACGTAGTTTAGGGTTTAAACCAACAGACATCAACGGCAAACGAAATCCAGGAGGAGCTCCATCATTTCCGACTAACATATCTTCGATATCTTCCATCTCGACAGCACTCAGATATTCCTCTGTGTCTCTCTGTCTGTGCTTCAGAGAATCAGTTCACGAAACTGGTCGAGGAACAGCCGTCACCGAACCACCAAATCTCAAGTAGCGCACTATTTCTGTATTTCGCCAAGGAAGATTTAAGAAAAAAGTACCTGAGTATTTGAGTACTAACAATATAACAAAGAGACCGCATAGCGCAGTGGATTAGCGCGTTTGACTTCGGATCAAAAGGTCGTGGGTTCGACTCCCACTGTGGTCGATTTCTTTTTATTAATCCTTCCTTCCTGTGGAAGTTTTCTCAAGTGCACCTATGAAGAAGAAGAACGTAAATACAACAAGATGATATCTGGCCTCAAATATTTCTTCTTCTTCCTCTTAATCTAATCTTTAAATTGAGGTGTACTTCAAAGGTATGGTCTTCTCTTAAACCCTCTTTTCATAAATAAATGGATTAAACTCAACGCTTCTCATAAATCTCTCCTATGGTTCGTATATCATAATTTTAATCTTATTGATGATCGGTTGACATTTTTAATTTCACATCCAAAATCAGTGAGTTCTCAATTCATGCCGGGTAACGAACATGGGTTTTTATTTTTAAGTTTTTAAACCCAAAACCAAATCCAGAGAATGACAGAATATACCTCTTAGGTTCTAGTAATGGTTTAGTTTTATGTGCGTCAAGTTATTATAGATCAGCTAAATACTATCTATGTAATCCACTTACACAAAAATGGGTTTCACTTCCTCCAACTGCTATGTCAACTACCACCGTTGAGGTTGTTGCTGGTTTTACCTGCGAGTCTATTTCATCCACTAGTTGTTACAAGGTTGTGCTTATACCCAGATGTGATAAGCAATCCAACAAATTTAACATTGAAATATTTTCTTCTGATGTGGGTGAATGGAATGTCTATGAAGTTTCACGCCCTGAGGGTTGTATTGGTATGAGTATCCCTTTCACACTTTAGTTATCGTAAGAGGAGTATTGCATTGGAGTTAAGGGGAATATTTGCTAGCTTACGATCTGAACAACAAGAATGCTGAATCCGGTGGCCTGCAGTGTAGGTTGTTGTTACACAACCTTGAGCCTGACCTGGAGTCGTAAGAAGATTATTATTGGGAAAGCAATGTTTTTTGCCGTGGAGAGTATGAAGGTTTGCTCTATTATGCTTCAATTGTGACAAGCAAGAGGATTTTGGGTGTTTGGGTGTTCGAGGAGGACTGGCGTTTGTTGTACAAGGATATCGACTTACGTGATCTCATAGCAGAAATGCTTAGAAGATTCAATGTGCATGATGATTGGGAAGATGAACATAGCCGCATTTGCTTATGGAGAATTTGATGAATTGTCCGAGGAAGTCGAGATTTTAGGTTTCAATCCGGTGGACAGAGATGTTATTCTGCTCGGTTACAAGTCCAGCTTTTGGGCATACAACATTCAGACTAAAAGACACGAACAGCTCGCTGAGCCTTCTTCTGTGGCTAAGACTCATTCAGATTATCACTTTCATAACTCTTATAATATTCACCCATTTGCTTTAAAAGCAATGCCAACAATACTTCCACCACCTTCCTGGGAAAATACTTCTTCAATTAATGTTCGTGCTTCAGATCTTGAATAGATAAGAAGAATTAAGATGTAAAAGGGTTAATTGAGGAACACACGTTTGTCTATTCAGTTGTTTTTGCTCTTTCTATAAACATATCTTAGAACTCAATACTGTGTGTCGTTGTAGTGCTGGATACTGAACTTTCTTGTTACAAAAAGCTCATTGGCTTCAATTGTATTGCACTATGCACTTGAACCTCCTGGTCCCTGTTGTTTTTCATGTTTCATCAATCGCAAGATGCCCTACTCCTGACAGATTATGCTCTGAAATTTGTTTTACATGCATTAGACATGATTTATGTGTTGTTTTTTGGAAGTGGTAATGTATCATTGTTTTTAGATTGATTCAAAGTAAGATAAACCAACATGTTATTGCACATGGATCAGGCCAGTTAGTTCCTAACCTAGGACTAGTGCATGGGGAGTCGAGACCATAACTACTTTTAAAACTATCATTTTTGTTCCGAACACCTATAAGGCCAGACCATTCTGTTTTTGTAGCTTCCTTCAAACATAACATGATCCACAAATGTGTAAACATGTTACACATACTGCTCAGAGAGGAGATAGCTGGGATCCATACACTAAGCTCTGCACGACTAGCACAATATCATGAACACGTTTCCGTACAAAAACTTGAATTCTAGGCCAAGCACCTTATTTTCAGATTAGGTTCTAGATCTTTTCAATAAGCAGTTCTGTTGGGGCCTAGGACTACTTCCACTGCCTAAACTAGCAGGTCTCAAAGGATGAGAAACACTATTGTAAACTGACTTGGCAGTAAAGGTGTTGGTTCTATTATGAGGCTAAGTTAGGAAGAAAGTTGGTTTACTGTCCCTTGAGATGTTTGTAAAAGAGGTGTTATTTCAGATTTAGCCAACATATTTGGGGTGTTCATAGGAATCCACAATTGTGAGCCAGTATAACTTTCTTCTGTACACAAATTCATATATCTCTTCAAGTATGTACATTTACAATGCCAACGATCTGAAGAATGCTCTTTTTTCCTTTTTCTCTGACAACCAAATTTTCAACAGTGAAAATACAGACACACTTGATGTGACAGAGAATATAATCAAGCCATTCAGATTAACTCCGCCCTTCATTTAATACTTTCTTCCCCCACCATTAATCTTGCTATCTTGCTTGGTTCCTCTGCTAAAGATTTACATGTTGAAAAAATTCCAAGGTCCGCACCAATCTGGTTATACTCTTTAAGTGCAGCTTCCATCTCTTTTGTAATTGCTTCATCATCCACACCTTCTACACCACCAAGACTGAAACAATTGGCGTAATGTTCTTCTTTTTCAGGGTCATTTCGGAAAAGCTCCATGGCAGGACCCTGCTAAATCGTGGCAAATATTATATACCTACGTATAATACACGGTTATGCATGATCCAAGGTATAGTACTCTTTTCATGATGTGTGGTGTTAGGCATATTCAGGTTTCTTAAGATTGGGGCACCAAAAATCCCATCAGATATCACTGCCAATTGAAGTTTAGAATTTAAATCTTTTTTACCTGACATAATTCCGCATAATGCTTATATATCTCACTATCTTCATTTTCATCCTCCAATAAAGATCCACCGAACCAGCCATTGGCATTATCTTCCGCACTGATTGTGTACCTGGCAATGGAAGAACATGTATAAACTGCCGTAACATACAAGAACCACTTTCAAGAGAAGCCAGTGATGCTTCAAACTAAACCTTGGAACTATATGCATCTAAGCTGGTGTCTGGTTAGATGTCTACAGTACTAGCTAACAACTAAATATTCACCTATGAAAGAAATGCAATTTTCTTCGCTTTTAGCCAAAAAATACTTTACTTTTAAATTTCTTATGGACTTTACCTCTCAAAAATGTCCTCATCACAATTATCACCAATTGATGACATCCATCCTAAGTCATAGAGACCACTGACACTCATTCCATCTAAAGACAACACTCCACATTCAGGTTCTTGAGTAGCAACTTTTGCAGCAGAACCACTATCGTCCGACTTCCTCTGCCCAAAGAGCCAGTTCGGGCTCTTAAGCTGAATTTCACTGCATATGTTTATCAATTCCAAAAATGAGCAGAAGCATCTTTTAGCATGCCTTTATGGATTATTTAATTTTAAGCCAACAAACACCAAAAGAGACTTAACCCTCTCACCATAATAAGTGCCAAACTCGGAGAGAAGAATGGAACCAGATATCTTTTTATTTTTTTGCTAGACAATGGAACCAGATATATTGAATTCAAAGATGGTAGAGGAAATTGCTGAAAAATTTATGGATCTGCTTGACAAGGCCAAGCCCGTGTCTGAGAAGAGAAAAGCCTAGATGTGTTACTATCACTTTTTCATTTTAGCCTACTTTTCTAGAAACGGAGGGAGTATTAATTAGCATTTAGCCTGAATAGTTTATTATGTAGTCTAGATACGATATGTAAGCAGGTTTCACATTCCATTAGTAATCTAGAAGTTTTTCTCTAGTAGTTGTAAGATTTTATGTTTTTGAGCAAGTGTTGGGACTTGGAAAGGTTTCCTTGATGTAGAGATTTCTTGCAAGAAGGGTTTAGATAAGCTTATGAAACTAATTTATTATAGAAGGAGGATGTAACCAACCTAGAGCAGAGGACATCTTTCGAGAAAATGATTTAAGTTTTTCCTTAACTGAGAGTGGTATACGTGTTCTTGAACTCTAGATGTAGTTCTAGACTAGTTCAGCATTTCAATTTATAAAAAAAAAAAGCCAGACGAACTACATTAATTGCTAGGAGCAGTGAAACTTACGCTGCATCAGGAGCCATTCCGGAAGTACTTACAACGCCACCTGCTCTTAGATCTGGTTCACTGCAAAGCCTCACGTTCTTTATTGAACTGCATGTTTTCTCAATTAACTTATCAAAGGATGTCAATTTCATCCGCAAGAAGTCATCTCTGCAAGCTGGAGTAGGTTCAAGCATATTTCCTGGTTGTACCGTCAGTTTCACATCAGGAGGTGAACTGTAAAAGTGAAGAGAATTGAAACTCCATGATTCAACATTGATAAAGAACCATCAAGATCAAGAAACACAATCTTGTTATAGGAGGCTTGGTCTTCCTGGTAAAACAAAATAGTCAATCTCAAGTAGAAAGTTTGAAACTTGCACGGTTGCACCCTACTTGTGAATTACTATAGAAATTCAGTGACGCTGCAACTAGGGGATGGCAAGTACAAGGAAGTGCTCCAAACAGTACAAAAATGGATGGCTGAGAAACCTTAGATACATATTGATAACCCAGACAGCCATCGGTACATTGACAGAGTTGATTTACTGGTCAGTATTTATCGAGGCAAATATAGGGTATAAAGAGTATGAATGACATGATGGCAACTGCTAGGTATGGGTATGCCTTTGGAAATAATGCACGCATATGAAAACAGAAAAACGTCACAACAGAACCACATTTACCTAACATCATGAACAGGTTCATCTCCAACCCCAGAAACATGAAGATAGTAATCAGAATCCAGCTCCCATAGAGCAGGTTTACCTTCCTGCGGTTGAAAGTAACCTAAGAATCTGTAAAAAACATCCACAAAGGTCATTAGAAACAAGAGCAGTGATCATAAAAGGGCAGCCTTCAAAAAGGGTGATGACAATCACAAAATAAGAAGTTATCTATGGAGGGTGAATGTTGGATAGGAAGCACAAAATCAATTAAGACATTGTACAAGTCCAGGAGTTAATATTTCAAATGTTGTAAAACATGTGAAATAGTTACAAAAGGAAAAAAAATAAAATCAGAGATGAGTTAGTACAAATTTATTGCATCTTGCTTTTCACCGTCTGTATAGGCATTGCTATAATATCTCTTGATAGACTTCAGAAACTCCCTTGATTGGGTAGTGGCTTTCCACTTTCCTTGCCTCTCTGGAAAAACCTGAGATAAATGACTGCATATCAGAAAATCGCCCCCCTACCATCCTCCCACAAAAAAAAACCTCAAACATTATACAAAGTATAAGCAATGCTCAAAACAAGTCTGAGTCAAAAAAGCCAGAGAAAAAAATCACACAGTGTTGTGAGCTGCAGAGCCTCCATATTGCTGAGCAAGTGCATCACCCATGCTCTGATACATATCCATGAGCGCCGCAGCTATGCTACTATCAGGATTCACTTTGGGCTTATCTGTCAAATTCATTGCATGGAGTTGCCGCCCTAAAGCTGCTAAACCATATGCATACTGGGCAACATTTGTACGGTCCAGACAGTCAATACAATTAGTTCGAAGAACTCCGCTTTGAAAACAAGGTGCATCTTTTCTCAACTGTTGTCTGAACTCGGATTCTCTCTCTTTAGATATGAAAGTATTCAAAATCTCGTTGCCACTTCCAATCCTCGCAAATTCACCGGAATTAGCTCTAAGGTCTACAAGAGTGGTGTCCCTGTAGAAATTGATACACGCCAAGCATCATCTATAACAAGAATGTAATTGAAGTGGGAATTGTGAAGTTCATACTTCCAACTGCAGATAGTGAATAAATATTTTGTTGGACGACTAATTTATTAAGATAGATAATTGTTGAAGAATGAGGGATACAAATGAGAAAAGAAAAGAAAAACAGAACTTCAAAAATTGAGCAATGTTTGGGGGAACCAAAGGTCCACTCTTAAGTCTAAGCTATTTGACCAATCAAAACACAAACCCACCTGAAGTGCTCTTTCTATCACTTGCACAACACAAATTAAACAGCGATTATATGTATTAAATAGTTCAATACAGCAATTGTAGAGGAATCTAAACCAGATATGAAAGTCTGAATTCGAGACTCGAGTTCAGAAGAACATGAACCTAAATGGTTCATAAAGATCAACTTCACTTATGTTTTAAGATTAAACGGTTTAAAGCATAAATTTACTATGTCAAGTATAAACAATGTTGAAACTCTTCAAAGAGAGTTGAATCTATGAATTTACAGGACTAATCAAAATGGAAACATGTATATACCTCGCTATGCTTGTTCGACTGAGAAAATTTGCTCTTCTTTTGACATTGATAGGCTTTCCACTACAATAAAAGCCAGTCAAATCAAGAGCTTCGCTCGCCACTGCCCCTAAAACCGCCAAAACATTGGCTGACTTGCTTTAGAAAAAAAAAGAAAAACACATGATTGTTAGTCCATGTGAATCTGGTGGTGCAATGTTGAGTGGTTAGAGGACAGACATGCACATGCTTACCTCTTTGCAAATTTATGGAAGTCCCAGTGAATAAATTTTAAGTGGTTTTTTTCTGAAAAAATCTGATTCAGATACCCAACTGCACTTGCAAACTCACGTCGTAGCATCATTTCTCGAGGCCTTTTCTCGACAGTCTGTATTTCCAAACATTTTGGAATGAGATTTCATAGTTGGTTGTAAGTAGTAATGATGCGACATTAAGTATAATTACACAATTTAAACATGCTTAGCATTATAAAGTTAACAATCTAGGTTGAACACTTCTACTTGTAAAAAACTTTAAAAATCTAAGAAGTAATACAATTAGGAAGTAATTTAATCATTATTCTAAATAAAAAGGAAATTCACTGTTATAAATATACCTTAATCAAATTGAGTACAATAATCGGATTGCCATATCGTCTTGCAAGGTCTTCGAAATGTAACTTGGTCGCTTGATATGTAGGATCATATCTCTGCACTGATAAAGACATTGAAAATAAAACACATCAAACTCTCTGAAGTTATAGCTACAACATAAATAAATGCTCTTCGTGCAACATCAGCAAGATAAACCGAAGCAAATGGCAAGTTTGGACATTTACATATAATATCAGGTTTGGGGCTAAATCTGGAAGCTTCTTGAGACCAGAAGAGTGGAATTGAACCCCGCATCTGCACTATAGAACTCATTTTTCCCTTGCTTAATCCAGCTTCTTCATCAAGGACTATTTGTTCTGTTTCAACATCATTGGCGACTCTTCCCCGATCATTCACTCCCCTTTTCAAGTATCTGGAAGATAACATTTTTCCAAAGAATGAGAAAATCGAGTCTCGATATCACTTTCCGATTGAAAAGAGATTATATCAGTCAATCTGAAGGCGGACCACCAGCCACAAATAACAGTTAAAGTAAATTTGTTGATTTCTGTTTGTAGGGTCTTCTGCCACATTACATGTTAGGTTTGAACATCGTTTTAACTATGATTGCATTTTGTAAAAGAAAAAATCTATCTTATTCTTCATGCATTTTGGCAAATTGCAACCCAGGACAACAACATTGTTCAAAGACAAATATAGTAACTACACATTACAGGACTTCCGCATAAAGAATATATCGTGCACTTAATAAAATTTGTGAAAATTTGGCAGACATGACATTGCCGTACCGCAAGAACAAGATAGTCCTTCACAATCTAACACATGAAATAGGCCCCTTAGAGTACGAATGTATGACATTTGCTTAGATAATTTAATTGTATAGGAGATTATACCTATGTGATCCTTGATAACCGTATTTTTCTTCTCACTGCTTTATCTTCTGTTAATGAAAGTAAAACGAGGTATAAATATCATTGCTGGGACATACCGTGTGCCTGCAAAATGTCGAGAACGTCTAGAAATAAGAGTAACTCCAAATTCCCGTCCAAAGATAGACAGCCTGACCTGCCATTAGAAAGACAGATCAAATCTCTAATTGTTAATATTAGAACACTTGTTTTAGTTGGAAAGGAACCCAGAAAAAATTATTAAAGATTCATGGGGTAATTCGCAAATTCCTTTAGGACTGTGAACGATTAGTGAACTATATAAAACATCAAAAAAAAAATGAAAAGAAGAAACTCCAGGCTACCAAGAAAAATCACAAAGATCAGATAGTCGATGAATATCGAAAGACTATAAAGATAGTAATACAAGTTGTACATAAACTGGTAAGCAAACAGTCGAACTCCAAAACCCACAAGATTGGACACCTCACATCTTAGTACTGATCAATTAAAACCAATGAAGATAAAAAAAAAAAAAAAAAATATATATATATATATATATATATATATATATAAGAAGCGAGACAGACCTGTTTAAAGTGCCCATGAACCAATGCGATTGTCCAAAGAGTGTTATTACATCGTGAACGGATGGCTTGTGTAAGAAAAGCATTCCATACAAAAATATTCTCATACGGAATCCTCTCCTCATCCATTGCCAAGACATTTTTCTGTAAGCTTCTCATTATAGGGTATGTATAACTATAGAAAAAATCTTTTGTCAGATCAACACTAGATAAGAGCTTTTTGTACCTGCAGTAAAGGAAATGACAAAACAAGAATCAGACAAAGTCGAGATGATCCTAACTATCGCAAAGACATATAGATAATAAAAACAAGAATCAGACAAAGTCCCAACCAGGTTTAGACGAGATGATCTTAACTATCACAAAGACGTATAAACAATAAATGCCGGTAAAGAATTTCTGATCTACAATCAAACAATATTGAGACATCAAATTCCCGAAAGAATGACTGGTGCACAAGCTTTGTGTTACATAAAGGGATAACTTCTCTATATGCTATTGCACCAAAAAATTGATGTCGCTCTTTCATCATTTAAGATTTGACAACACATACACCAAATTTCCAGTATGAATATGTGATGAATAAGAGTATTATATCAGAGTACAAAAAACTCCTATTCCCAGACCGTGATGAACCATAGGCATTACCTATAAAGACTGATTTTTTTTTCAAACGAGTTCTATAAACATCACGATTCTCTAAAGCGAAAGGAAAACAAAAATAATGAATGTAAAATACATACTAGGTAAGGGCATAAAATCATTTCACTGAAAAGCTAAAAATAAAAAAAATGAACTAGGTATTTACAGAAAGAACTATTATTAATTTTTTAGGTAGCATGGAGTTCATTGGCTCTGTTAGCTTATTCCATGTGTTACTTTATAAGCGCACAACTAGCACTTTATGGTCTTTTATTGTTAATGAGAGTGACTTGTTTCCATAACGAACCTTTATTCCCCTTTGTGTGTAGGTTCATATTTATTTGGGCTCCAAACCTCAACAGATATCCCTTACTTAGGAACTGTCTTGTTGAAAACTTCCCGTAACCATCTCCAAGAAACAATCACATTGTTACATCACCTTTTTTTGTTTTTCTGTGTATCCATCATCATTGCAAATGTTCGTCTTTTCTAAGGCGTGCATAAAGTAACATAGATCAATTTGAAAACCGGCCAAATTAAATCTTTTTTTTTACATTAATTTGTTTCACTATAAGCACTACAACCTACAATCTAACTAGAACCTCCTCATCTTTCCTAACAACTTAAGTATCTATTCAAAAAATACCCTCCTGAAACTAGTTTTCTGCCACATTTGAGGTTCCCAGTGCGATAACGTTACCAAACTCAAGATTCGCAGCTCCTTTTATACGCATGAAAGATAGCTTGAATAACCAGTAATCGGAAAAGGGACATCGAATGTAATAATCAACCATAAGTTTATTGTACTCATATTAAAAGAGATTACTCATCTAGTAACCCCTTCACAGATAAGGAAGGATAACATATAACCCGGCTACAAAAGATAATGCTCATTTTGTAACAAGATCTCACACCTGCCAACACAACACTTCTAAGCTATTTTAATTACACTTAGAGAGTAAGCGAAAATGAGCACTTAAAATTATTCAGCAGAAAAGTCACCAATAAATAAATTCTTAAAGAAGTGGAGAAAAGACCTTTGCTCAGTTTTTGAATGCGCTACGTCACTCTGAATAGATACATGTGGAACTGTGATAATTTGGGTCTCATTGATGGCATAAATTGCATGACCGCAAATACATCCGATTTGTCGACGCTTGGTAACAAGAATCAAATAATAAGGCTCAAGAAACTTGATGCAACCTAAAAAACAAGGAAGATATTTACAAGGCATTTATACAGCAAAAATAAGGATGTGGGTGTTACTGGTTAGGACTTCCTCATGGAGTACCAACTGCTGGATGATGATCTTGCTTTGACTAAAGTGAACTTGTGAAACTCTAGATTTGGTGGTTTGTAGTCTTTCACCTTTTCAGTGTCTTGACTGGATAGCATGTAATTGAATAGTAGATGGTAGTCTAAAATGGGGACGGGGATTAAGAAGAGAAGGTACTCGAGGTTAGGTCCTTCCCGTTGGCTATATACTTCTTCACAAGTTTGTGAGAACTAGAACTTTCTAGTGGTGATAGTATGTTACCTTCCGTGAAAAGTAACACTCAATTGGTGGACAGACTTATTTTCTGTTGGATTTACCTTGTGGGAGAAATCAACTATCAAAGACTTCACACATTGTTGCACCTATCTAGACAAAGAAAAACAATTTCCTTACCAGCTGAAATCCAAGATCTTTGACCAAAAAAGTTTGAACAAATGCACATAAAGAACAAACAAAAAAATGAACGGTGATACCCAGAAATGTATTCCTACAGGTGAATGGAGTTGGCAATTTAGGCGTACAGTTCACAATAGTCCATGATCCAGAGGTTCATACTACTTAGATGGTGCAAAGCACCATTCCATAATTCATAAAGAGTCCCGAACATTATACGCATAATAGAGTTCTCCTCATGCACCACCTATGTAGATTTCCAAATACAACAGGGAGAATACCCCAAGAACGTGTCTCCCCGAAGATGACATACTTCCAGACAGTTATGAATAAGGTTTACTAATTAACTGTTTTAACACTCCTTTTGTTCTTGCTCTACTCCACTTTTCACCATTTAACAATAAACTTAATCACAAGGATCATCCAACAGCTGTGACCAATAGAGGAAACCATCCCCAACAAGACAACTACTAACAAATACTACTACAAGCAAAAAAAATAAAAATGAACATACTAATAATTCTCAAAAATTAAGAAAACTAACCAGCAATTCCAAAGACTTTAGCAACAAAAGTAAGTCCACCAGTAGAGCGATTTCCTTCCATGATACGATGAAGCAAATTTTTAACTTCTTGTTGTGTATACACAACTGGATCCTCACTAATACTAAGATCAGATGGTTCAGATCGATCAATCTTTAAAACTCTAAAAAGTCTCTTACTCCGATCACTTCCAATTAAATAAAACCTCTGTATAACAAAAAAAATAAAATAAATGTAAAAGCCCTTAAAATTCTGTTAAGTCAAAATTGTAAAAAAAAAAAAAAAAATTAGAACAATTTACTTACTGCTCTGGTTTCATAGAGCTTGAATTTTTCAAGAGAATATGAATGAGGGTCCATATCTTGCACAATTGGTTGATCGCTGATAGGAAACAAAGATGATGCTTTAGGTTTTGATTTCTCTGATTTTTCCATTCCTTAATTGATTTTTTCAGATAATAATGTTTACCAGATTATATTCAATCGGTGGAGACTGGAGATTTTATATAGGTGTAGGCTTGCTTGAGAACGCCAACGAAGCTGTTTAAGAGAGAGAGAATCAAAGAAACAGGATTTTACATGGACACGGATTCAGGAACTGTAATTACGGAAAATCTCAAGAGGGTTTTTGGCAACAAGACTTCCCACAAGTGCTTCTGAGAAGTTAAATTCTTTAATATTCATAGCCTATTTGAATACCGCATTACTTTCGGATTTCCAGAAGTAACAAAAGTAGAAGTTAGTTTGAAAATACGATTTAAGAACGATTTTTAGAAGTAAAAAAGATAATTTTTAGTGAAGTAAAATTTTTTTGCCTCTAATTTTTTGAATTGACTTTTATTTATAGGGTGTTTAGAATCTTTGGATACAAGAAGCAGAAATGCTTCTGCTTCTAGTCAGAAGCAAAAAGTTAATTTTTTTAATTTTAGAAGTCATTCAAAATTTATATATCCAAATTAATTTCTGACTTTTTTACTTTCATAAGACAAAAAGTAACTTCTTAAATAGTATAAAGAAACAAAAACATTTTTACTTATGTTATCCAAACACCCTTTTAATAAGTCGAAAATCAAACGAGCTTGTATGTCTTTTTTTTTCTTCTTTTAAAACGTAGTATTCTTAGTTAGTAATGAGGGTCTTGTGAGCTACAATATAAGACACACGAATAATATCCCTACAAACTAGTATTTTAACATAAATTCGGGCACTGCTCAAACTAAAACTACATAATTCTAAAATTTTGATCCACTTAGTCGTTTGATCAGTTACTTTGTTGCCTTTCTTTCTGATGAAAATATTATGAAACTTTTCAAATGTTGTGAGTTAAAAAGATTTGTCCAAAGTCTACAACATCATTCTATTATTACCTTTTTATATGTTAAATACGCTATTACATACCTATTATTTCCTCCTAGCTCTAGCTTTAAGATGTTATTGTTGAGCATCTATTTTGTAACACCCTTTTATTTGACATCAGATGAAAGAAGTGAAGTATGACATCAATTAACGCAACTTAAGAGACAAACAATTAAGATTATTTATGGTTTAAATAAAATCAAGGACGAAGATGTATCGTGTGCGTAAAATAGTTTAGTTGAGCATAAATGATAATTAAGAAGAAATATATAACCATGAAAGAAGTAAGAACTGAATATATGGTTATTTATTGGATGATACCCAAGTTTTGACCAGAACCTTACTTTGGTATCCAATTTTTCAAAAATTAAGGATTGTTACCTGGACTAACTTTTGACTGTAAAAGAATATGTTTGACTAAAATATATTTGATTTTTCATAATAAAAATATTAATTTACATATTTACCCCCAAACTCTTATCACTCTTCTTGATTGTTCCTTACTTTCTCTCGGTGAAAAAAAAAATCAATCAAATTGAACCCTAATTTTTCTCTTTCAATTACATAATCCACAACAACCTATTTTAATGTCTCACCAATCAAATTTTGGTATGAAATAATCAAAATAAAGACAAATTAAGAATACTTACATTAAAACAATTAAAACTAAGTGGCCCTAATTCCTCAATTCTTAAATTTCTTCATCCACATCCGACTTGAATACTCGATCAAACTTCTCAAGGGATATGAAACTTCCCAATTAACCACCCTTTTAATCAGTATAATGAGGTGGAAAATTAAACCCGAAACAACCCGTCAATCACTACCTTCTCTGAATACTTCCAGCGATACACCTTCTTCAACTACTGTTACTGCCACTAGATCTTTCAAA
>JAJJMC010019063.1:4135356-4177302 GCA_023531435.1 Papaver californicum
GCGATACACCTTCTTCAACTACTGTTACTGCCACTAGATCTTTCAAAAAACTAATTGATTTCTTCTTTTATCTATTGAATAACCCATTAAATATTAGATCGACTTATTCAATCCCTGAGGATCAGTAATTTGCTTGTATAAAAACATAAATTTCACATTATAAAAAAGGATTTTGGAGAGCGGTTGAGCCGTGAAGAATCTTGCATAAGAAACAACATTTTCAATTAGAGGTGTAAAACGGGAGGGCACAACCCAGCACAGCCCATTAAGAGGCGAGTTCACCGTGCTACGTGTCATGATGTGTCATGCCAAAAATTAAGACATGTCGTGTTGTGATGTACCTGGCATATTTATTTTATATTTTTTAAAGTTGATATTTTTAAGATATTTAGATATTATATGTGTTGTTATAGAAATAACTCAACATAAGGAAGATAAAATATCAAAAAATGGTTAGAATAAACACTCTTGCGCAAAATATACACAAAATGTGTTGTATTATACCATATTGTGTAGTGTTTTATACATGTTATGACGTGCTTATTTGTGTTGTGTTGTCCCACATGCTTATCCGTGCCACCTGTTGTGCTAGGCCACTGTGCCGATTAGTCTGGCCCAACACAGCACATGAAACTGCCATGTTATGTTATGTTATGTTGCGCTGGGCTGTGCTCGTGCTGGCACGGCCCAATTTACACCTCTAGTTTTAAGCATATATTGGTAGATCAATATTTTCGTGAAATGGGAGAAAAAGTTTGTGAGTTTGAGAATTTTGGTTAAGAGTTTTCATCGACGTCAATGGTAGTTTAGGTTTGGATGGAGAATAAACGAACAATATAAAGAAATATGTTACGATAAATTTGGAAAACAATTTAATTTATTATTAAAAATTGAATTATTAAAAGGAAAATTAAAAAAAATATATTAGGTCATCGGGTCTTATATGGTCAACGTTTGGTGTGGATACCGACCCTTAATTTTTGAAGAACTAGGTGCCAAACTAAGGTTCTGATCAAAATTTGGATATCATCTGGTAAATAGCCCCTGAATATATCCATTAAAGTGGATATTAGGGCAGTCTAAATAAGGGTGTGGTTGTTATAAATATAAAGGATATCAAGTGGATATCAGGGCAGTCTAAATAAGGGTGTGGTTGGTATAAATATAAAGTTAACTTGTACCCAAGTATCACTGCTAAAATAGCACTGCGAACAATAGATAGATAAGGCTAAGTATAAGATCAACATATATGAAGACATACTAGAGAAAAATACTTGGATTTTATTAGGAATCTAAGGTCCAAATGATCTTTTTTCTTAGAGGTTAAGAGCTTTTATTTATAGTAGAAAAAATCACATGATTTATTACTTCTTAAATGTTACATTAGTTAACTTATATGTATTCTAGAGTATTCCATTATATTAGTTGGGTTGCCTCCCTTGCGTACTAGTCGGATAGGTTTTAAGATATAAATGTGAATACGGTATTTCCATTCAAACCATTTTGTATCAACCTTAAAAGGGATTTCGGTGAGAGTTATGTATCTTCTGGTGTGTGTGTTTTCGCGGATGCGGAGGTGTCTTCTAACGGTGTTATCTTCTTGCTTATGTGTATTTTGGCGGAATTGCGTACGTCTGCATCGTCACGTCTATATGTTACTGGAGGGTATAATCGACTTTTATTTTCTAAATATGTTATATATAAATGTTCTTGATTGTTTTTTCGTTCATTTTTTCTTCAATCTTCATTTCTACATCCTGGTTATTGTCTGTCAATTCCGAGTCTTTACATATTTGATTATGTTTTTGATTATTGTTACTTTGATGATATGGTGAACTGTTAGTAACGTAGTGTCCTCTTCCCCCTTTTTTTAAGTGAAGGAAAGGGGTTCGCTTCTTCGTCTGTTGTTGCTGGATCCCAAACTCTGATATCTAATTAGAAACATTACAATTTATCCAACCCGAACTTGCCAAAAATGAGTCATAACATTTTTAGTTTTGGGTCCCCTCTTGCGTACTGTCACCTTTTTTCTTCTTCTACCATTATTTGTACTTGAAACAAATTTACGTAAGATGTCCGTTCTTATGGCAGAATTAACGCTCGATCTCCTCTAATGTTTTAGTATTATCTTCCTCAGGTTTGAAGTAAAGCTGGAAGCTTAGTCAGGTTTATTCCTTTTATCAGTAACCACTTGATCAGTTCCATTGCTCTTGTGAATGAATAAATTTCAAACAACGCGTGTCCAAAGACTATTAGAGAATTAGCGAGTTACGATGAGACGAGAAACACCGAAACAAAACCCTTGAGAAGTACTGAACTGACATCTGAAAATTCGATAAGATTTAAACCTGACAGTGTTGGTGCATGATCGACACATGGGTTGCGGGAAAGCAAGACACACTGCTCGAGACAGATAGCCTTGTTGCCTGACTGACACCCAGGTTGCGGGAAAGCCTGGCACAATAAAGAGTAGTGATAAGCATTGATGCACGAGAGACACGTATCAACTTTATAAGTTGCGGAACAAAAAGAACTAAAGCATGAAAAGTCACTTTTAAGAGTCACGTGTCAGACATGCTATGATTCTAATAAGACCGCAACGTTCATCCAAATCCAAAAACGATAACTTAAATGCATGACCGCAGAAGAGTTGCAGGAGAACAAGTGAGAAACTAAGGGAAACAAGCAATATGCATGCTAAGACTTGCGGGAAGCATGATCAAGACTTGCGGAAAGTACAAATAAGTTTTGCGGGATTACATTTCGCTCCAAGGATGGATAAGAATAAATATGTGGAAAGGTAAATTGGAGGGACCCATCAAATTGGCTATAAATACCAAGCTGATAAACAGAAAAAGTGACTGGAAAATCTGGAGAAAATTTAGACATAAGTATAAGATCAAACCAAAAGAGTTTAGGTATGAGACTTGTGTAAATTTTTAGTTCAATTGTATTTTGATTAACATGATTATGGTTCTATAACATATCATCTTTACTGTAACTTATGATGATGAATAATAAAAGTGATACAAATCTTTATTACCCGTGGATGTAGACAATTGGATTGTAGAACCACGTTAAATTCTTGAGTCAATTTATTTATTGTTCTGATTGTTTATCATCTTCAAAGTGTTAATATGAGTTGATCTTATGATATGATATTAAACTTGTATATGTTTCAAATTTTATTGGTTGTGATCCAAAGATGCCAGATTTTTGGTAATCACAGCTTTTGTTAAAATTCCTTTTAAAGCCTTGTTTTTGTAAAAAAAAATCTTATTTGCTTTATGATATCCTAAATTTGCAAATTCAACCTTTCCTTGCTTCTAGCGTTTTTCTCCCATCGCAATCAACGCACTCACTGTCCATTTCTTTTCTTGAGCATTATATATAGTTTGTCTTAAAGGTTTCAAAGGAACGAGGAAGAGAAGCAGCAACTATATGAACAAGAAAATCAATACCGAAATCTATTTTTAACTCCTTGAGATAAATGATAAGATTTGATAACTTGAGAATGTGCTCACGAACATTTCCATGGCCTTCATACTTAAGAGAAATAATTTGAGTTAAATAGGTAAACTGAAGTGCCTTCGTGGACCCTGTAAATTAATCCTTCATGTCTTTTATTAGCTCTTTTGCAGTATCCTTGGTTGGAATCCCACATCAAATATCATCTCCTATTGAATACTTAATGATCATCATCGCAATTATGTTAGCCTTTATCCATTTGAGATACCTTGTTTTAGTTTGATCAATTGCATTCTTGGAAGAAATCTCATGTGCATCTTCGGTGAGGGAGATGTCATATCCCATACAACCCAACACAATATTGTGTGAGTTGTGATTTCCACTTTTTGAAATTGGAACCAATTCCAGTCAGGTGTCGTTGAACAATAGTTTCATCCATAATTGTTTAATAAATCATCATTATAGTAATGGGTTAAAAAATTTATTCATCATTGTGTACTACAAATCATGTAAATCAGTCTTAGGGTATAGCTGAAATACTCAGAGTGTTTGATAAACATTGTAAGTTTCCACTATGGGGAACATCGATATATCGTCAAAAATAAACCTTTGGATAGTAAAATGACATATAATTCACCTTCCTATATGCGATGTAAGTTGGCTACATAACTAAGTTATCCAAAATTGTTACAACATAAACACTTCCTTTCCCTTGGTAAACATTATTTATCATACTGATAGGATTTGAAGAAAAAAGTACGTCGTCTATAATCTATAAGCGGAAAATACGAGTCAAATCCACAGGGAACGGGAAAACACTGCAATCAATATCTCTAATAATCTAACCAGAAATGATCTTTTTGGATTTTTAAGAGTGCGAACGAAACAAATAAATTAAACTAAACTAATAAATGAAATGGGAGAGTCGGTAACCATGGTTTATAGTATCCACCACTATTTCTATTTAATTAGTGAAGTGAAACATAATTCCTAAATATTTATTTATTCTTCGTTCTACTGACATCACCTATTATATATATAAAGTCATAAATATCACTAGTATACCCTAAGAATAGCATATAAAAAGATAAAACTCAAGCACGCACTATCAAATTGCATCAGTGAGAAAATTATACGAATAGGTTCACAAATAATACCTGATTATTCTAAGCATACCCCTGTTTGTGGGTAAAAACGATTTAAAGGTAAAAGGGGGAAAGTGATCGAGTATGTTAATACTTGTCAGATCAAAACGCTTAAACACCAAACATTTGTACTGTAAAAGTACTTTTAAGATCCGAGAGATCAATCTGTACGAAATTGGCCTAAATCAAGAAATGACCGTTCTGATTTCGCTTCAGTCACAAAGGAAGGAGAAGGGTTGATCTCTAAAGAGGGAAACAGAGAGAGTATTGAGATCAATGGAATTGAATATCGATGGTTGTATGCGTTTGAACTGCTGTAAAAATAAAATGATAGCTTTGTGATCATTCAAGTGCTTGTGAGATAAAACTCTTGTTGTTTTTTTATCGATAGGTTGAAGAATCTATTTATAGCATTGGAAGTGAACACATTGATCTCGTAAGTGGTGGAAGTTAAAGAGGAGTGGGAGAGTGGAGAAATGGAGATTGTATATTGATAACCAACTTCATCGTGTTAGTGGGACATGATAGTTGTGCGACCACTATTCCCTTTACTCCTTCAACTACCGACACGACTTTATACTTTCTCGTCGTGGGTGTATTAATACACCACACGTGTTGTAGACCGCCAAACCAAAACCATAGTGAATATCCACCCATGTGACATAATTGATATCTCGAGCATGGTTGAGTCTAATTCGTAGACGATTGGTCAGTCGTTGACCGAGCTAGACTGTCAGTCTTTAGCATGTTGATGAGTCTTGTATGTTGACTTATTGATGAACGAACCACTGGTTGTGTGATGAGACAAACAGTGACGCTTAGTAGATTGTGGACGTAAGGAGTCTAATTAATGTTGACACTGGTAGTTGTGTCGTATCATCATGTCATTTAAAGAGCAACAATACTCGAATGATGCTTGTCGTTCGAGCCTCAAATCGCGTGAGCGCTTGGTCGTGCGAGCACTAAGTCGAGTGAGTGTTAGCAAATTGTAAAATATTTAGTTTCATCAGAGTAGGACAAAACTGAGGCTATTTTAAATATTGGTAGCGGGACCAGTTGAATTAAATCTTAATATGGCACTGAGTCAATGATAGATGAACAGCGCCATATGAGCGATGATAGATGAATGATGTTAGATGAGCGATGGTATATGACCAATGTCAGATGAGCGACCAGAAGAGAATAACTACAGAAGCTTGGGAAAAAGGAATATAGGGAGTGAGACCGGCCAAGGGGTCCAGCCGGTTGGTGTCGGTCCCACAAACCCCTATTTTGTTTTTTATCTTCTATGCTTCTTCGACGGAAACTCTCCGATCGAAGATTGGAAGAGCATTATTGTTATTTACACCTATAGGTGAAAATTTCAGACATGATATACTTCAGTAAAAAACTGTCGATTCTTCATACGATGTCTGTTTTCGATGATCATCCCCAATTCGGAATTCTGAGACCGCTGCTTACATCCCTTCGCGAAAGTATTTAGGTTTTGAGCTTGTTTTGGTCGTCAAACGGAGCAAACACTAACCCTTCGGATGAAATTCTGACAGTTTCAGATGTTATTCATAATGGGATGCGCTTTTAGTATGTTGTAATGGACAAATAGGGGAACATGTACTATTTAGAACATTTTTCCCTATTCCACACCCATTGTCACGTTTTTGCAAGGTGATATGATGATGTGTTAGAAATTGGATACTAATCAAAATTAGGGTTTTGTAGTATTTCGACCAATATTGGGATTTTTGATGCAAGCAACATTGGGAATATATTATTTAAGCTCGAATAATCATTATCGGAGCTTTGGGTTTTGCATTTGGCGTAACACTGACTTACGAACACGCAGTGTTTCGTCTTAGTGCATCCGGGCGCAGCTTGTTATGTGTTATGATCAATCAATGTTATTCAATTAGAGTTTGAATATTGATGTAAAGTCACTCAAAATATTCAACTACGGAATATAAAGAGAAATTAAGTTGCTTTGTACTAGTAGGCAATCTGTCTAGGAGCATTAACATCCACTAAGGAACAAAGAGGTGTGTTGGATGCTTATTTTGTATAGTGAGAGATCATCTGGGAAAGAATTATAATTAACACTAGTGATACTTTGAGGACAATGATGCTCTATACTAGTGATTAATTCATCTAGGAGCTCCCCTATCATTTTAGAAGAGTAAGCACTGAGTTGCACAATACTAATGTTGTATGTGGAATATTGAGAGCTCAGCCGGGTGAGGCTCTAATATCATATGTGTATTTTCAGAGAGGCTATAGGATCAGTATGAGATGTCAGTGGTGAGCATTTGATATTTTAATTCTCTTGCGGAATATATAATAAGAATTTTATGTTTTTGATGTCGGGTCAACAACATAGATAAAATTATATTATTTCTTTCATTCTACTTCTGAGTAGAGACGATTTACTATTTTATCCTTTGTTAAAAATTCACCATCTACATTAGGTCCCCTCCCTAGTGAGATACAATAATATGCTGCAATAAGCATTGAATGGTGATTTTTACTAGCATAAGCAAAATAAAATAAATAAGCTTAGTCGTTAAATATTACCAGAGATTCTAATTTGGCGACATTCCAATGGTGTTAAATCAATTGTTGAAGGAGCAATGGCTAGTGTAGTGGCGCTCGTAGGATGATAGAGCATCGTCTAGAGAGAATGGACCGGTGAAACATGGCTGATTTGGCATGATAGAGAAACCAAAATTGATCCATGTGCAGCACATGCGCCTTATTCCGAAGAAGAAATTCTTGTTGGACCAAAATTTGGAAGTTAATTGCTATAAAAGGGGTAAACGCTATTTTTTTACTCTTGTTTCACCGACTACTCTCTCTTTCTCCTTCTTCATCACCGTCGACAACAACGGGTGCTCCTCTCGCCGTCGTTCATAATTCCGACCAAAATCCGGTAAGTTTTTTTTTTTTTTTTTTTACGTAAACAGTGAGTTCCCAGATTTATATGGTCAGAATATTTTAATCATTTGATGATTTTTTTAGTAAGGTATGGCGCCTCCAGGTTATGGTTGTTATTCTGACTCGGATTCTTCAGAATAAGAAATGCAAAGCAGATATAAGAAATTGAAGCTAAACTCTTCAGAGGCTAAGAGGTTTTCTAAGTACCATGAGAAACGACGTCGGATGGAGCATAAGAGACTCGCACGGGATAATCAAAAGAAATCTAATGCTCATGTTGATGGTATAGCTTCTGATTCCGATGCGGATGAACAATCATCTGACTGTGAGCCTATTGGTTATGAACCCGAACCGTATCCTCCTAATGAAGCATTGGAGAAGCGCTATCGATATGATTTTCGACTTGAACGCGATAAAGAATAATACTTAGATATGATTGACGAAGATCATGAAGGACACTTAGAAGAAGCTGGAGAACTTGAAAAGAATTCTGAAGAAGAATCTGAGGAACTTGCAGATTCTGAGGGAGACTCTGAAGGACATGAAGACGATGATTCGAAAGATGATAAGGAGGAGTCTGATTAGAAATATTTGCGTGGCTGTTACCATGTATTTCCTTAATGCAAGGAGCTTCGCTTTCATAGTTTGTAACTACTTTTTTTATGACTAAATATCTTTATTCAACTGTTAGTTAAGTTAAAATTTTTCTTTAGATAAATAAATATATATTTTGTTTAATTATTCTAATAGCATCTTTTTCCTCTCGAGAGGATTAACTGAATGGAGTTTATGTGTATGAATGAAAAATCTCGTTATCAAAATTTCAGATTTAAGGTTTTCACTGAAAACGTTGTAAAATCGTCATACGTAATCCGTTTTCGATGATCTACCCCAACTTTTTCATGCCCGGGCGATGATCTATCTCATAAATTGTATGAATTCGAGTTTTGAGTCCATTAAGAGGCTAAAAAAGGCGAAACAAGCAGAGGTCATAAAGAATTCAAGAACTTCTCAGCTCTGACTTAGTTGGATATTTCCCTCATATCTATTAGCTCCTTATCCGATTGGCGTAAAATTTTGATATGTGTTAGAGGACATCAATATGAAGAGTTTGGTGTATAAGTCACCCCTTAATTCATCACCAATTTCTCCTAACTCAGAATTTTGTACATGGCAACACAAAATTGCGTCTGACGGGCTTGGTGCAAAAACGCATTTTATGTGTTTTAGGCTATTCGCTTGTGTCTTGGATACTTGATAACGAATCCTTATGTTTTTCATACGTAATGTTTGTTTTGGTGATGCATTGACACGGGTTTAAAAGGATGATGAGATGATTATGAGTTGAAAGATTGAGGTCTATGCATCTGTGAATAAAGATTAAGATTTTTCTTTTCTTCTGTTAACATTAGTCGGTGGAATACCAGTCCCCTGTGTTGTTCCAATATTGTTGGAAGTATCTAGTGTTTCAGTAATAATCGGAACTAATTTGACTAGTCGTATAAGATAAGTGTTTATCTTCTTATGCGTGACAATCTCCAAGATTTATGGTTTTGCCTTCATATAAATGAACATATCATCTTAGCTGTTATTTATTTTGTCTTCAAACTTCATCATTTAGCGGTCTTGGTCATCATAGTATCTATGTCTGACAATAGTGCATCATCTGATGGATCTCTTTCCAGGCACAAAGTTGGGCCATCAAACTTGGTAAGAGACATCTTTTTTTTTTACGACTGATAATTTGATCGAAAGATTTGTTCTAGATGGATCAAGTTGAACAGCCTTCCTCATCTCCGTACAACTTAAGACCCAAACAGATCGTTAAGTTTGGTGTTCATCTCTCTTCTGTTGATTCTGTCTAGCCAGTTGCAGCTAAAACAACAATAAGTCCACCTTTTAAGAATTTAGGTTTCTTTCTGAATTTTATACTGAGTTAACGTTAATATCTTTATGGTATAACAGCTTGACGTCCATGTGGATGCTTCTGGTAGTGAAGGTCGATCTATGGAGACCATGGTGGGTGATAATTGGTGATGTTCTTCCGGTTGTTTCTTCAATGGATGTTGCAGACGTAGATCTTGGTATTGATTCAGTCGAATATCCTATTGCTGGGCTTCATTTCAATGGCCACATGAAGAACCTATCCCACGACAGTCAACACGTTTATGGATTCATTGTGCCTAAACACTATGTTGTTTGTTATACCAAAATATGGAAGAAGTACGGTCACATTGCCACCACGGAGGTGTGGAAGAGTTTCTCTCATACTTTTGTGACTATTGTTGCTGGGTTGTTGCCCATGATCGAAGAGATGGAAAAGGAGAATTTACGTGATGTCACCAGTAGAGAGTTGAACACGTGGGAGGATATGATATCTAACTGTGAAACTCTTAGGTTCAACATAGGTTGTCATTTATGTGTTCTATGATATTTGCTTTGAGCATATAGGTAATCAGATTGGATGATTGCAGTCTTATGTAAGAGAATATTTTTATAGATCAACAAAGTATGATTTGAATTTTGAGACAACAAATTCTGATTTAAAATCACAATTTCTAAATCCCCGGTAGCGGCGCCAAAAACTTGATGTGATTTTAGTTATACCGCAAGAGCACAACTGTCGATGAGACAATATGAAAGTACGGTTCGTTCCACACGGATGTTGAAATTGGAATTTCTAACTTTTAATTAACTAATGTGCAAATAACATAATTGAGTTTTGATTATAATTTAAAATTTTAAAATGCTTAAAATACTAAAACTGATATATAAACAAAAGAAAGAAAACATAGGACTCGAGATTTCATCACAACTATGCCTACTAGATGTTTGTAACTATTCACTATAATTTTCTCAAAATATTACTCAAGATGACTGCGGACAATTAATTGCATCTGGAAAATAAATCGTTTTAATTCAATTGTTTTTCTCAAAAGATTAATAATTTTCTCCACTATAATATGCTTTTCTCTAAAAAAAAAATATAACTCAATTAATAAAGCATTAGGACACATGAGTAAATTATTATCATAATTACACAAGAAAATAGGACCAAGAGAATTATTAGAGAAAAATAGTCAAATCATGCTAGCAAACATATTTGGACTCCCCCTCTAATCCTAGGGGAGGAAACTAGCTAATCATTGCAAAAAGAATGAAAGAAGAAATTAATTTATTCATAATTTTATCAAAGAAATACAATAAAGAACTGATTATAGGTGTCACTGAATTAATAAAATGAATTAATGAGTAAACGACTCACTGAGGGTGCAGTTGGGAAATGACGATTCTTCTGTGTATTATAGCCCAATTCTGTTGTTGATACTATTGAAAAAATTGTCACTGAAACTCTTGATTTTGAAAGAATAGGTGACACAATCATCGACAACCTCTTCTTTTAACAACAATTTCTTCAACCTTTGTAACGTTTTCTTCAACCTCTATCTTTTTGCAACGGTTTCTTCAACCTGATCAAGAACCCTAGTTTTCTGAGATGATTTTTTTCCTGATTTTTCTCGATCTTGGCTAACAACCAGCCTCCCCAAATTCTCCCCTTGTCTCTCTATTTATACTTCCATGACCACTAACTCCTCAAATCTCCCAGAATCTTCCATCTTCCTGATCAAATCTCGGGTAATAAAAAAAATATTTTCTTTCTTCGAACAACTCATGATCCTGATTTTCTTTCTCAAATCATATAAGTGTTCCCAAAGTTGTCCTAATGATATTAATAAGATAAAACACAGATCATGCAAAATTAAGAAATAATATCATAAGTTTCCCGTGATAGGATTTTAATATGATTTTGTCCGAGATTCCCATATCAACGAGATTTGCTTTTACAGAATTATTTCTTTGATTCACGTCTCTTATAGATAAGGCAACAATATTTTTGTCTTAACCACCGAAAATATCATCCAAATTTCGTCTAAAATTCTTCACAATATGAGAAGAAATGTTGTCGTCAGAATTCTGATTTGAAATTCAAAGGATTGGGTGCCCTGATCCAACTTGTGCGTGCCTTCAACCAAATGTTTGGGGTGCCTTTATCACTTTATTGGGTGCCTTTAACACATTTTGGTCTTATTTTTCTGCAAATGTTTATTATTCGAAAATACCTACAAATATAATAAAATAACATTATTAATATAAAAATTGAGTAATAGTAATGTAGATATTAGATTGAATCAGACACAAGATGGTGTCTATCAATTATTTGAGTACAATTTACATGGAGAAAACCCGAAAGTGCAACAGTTGGCGGTTCATTTATCGAATAAGCAACGAGTTATTTATAATACAAGGCGATCAATGAGCTCGGTTATACGAACTACCCAGGAACATAGGATGACTTTGATGGGTTATTTTGAATATTATGTTAAATATCCAACGACTCCAACTTATACGTATCAAGAATTCCTGCAACACTTTGTATGGAAGAAAAAAACAAAAAAGTGGAAAATCAGACAACAAGGATTTGCAATTGGAAGGATGTATTTTGTTAGCCTTAACGCTAGCGAGTTACACTACTTACATATGTTACTCACAAGTGTTAGCGGTGCTAAATCTTTCGACAGTTTGAAGACTGTGAGTAACGGAGAAGTTGATGTAGTGCATAAAAATTTCAAAGAGGCATGCATTGCACTTGGAATTTTAGGACATGATGGAGACTGAGAACATTGTCTTCAAAAATCCGCGGTTATAAAAATGGGGAATCAATTAAGAAAACTATTTTGTATTATCCTGGCAGAATGTAACTATCAAAACCAGAAGTGATGTGTGAAAATTTTGGAATGAACATATGTGATGATCTTCCTCGCAGATTGCGGACAATGTTTAATATACATAATCCAACCGATGCACATGTCATGGATTACGAATTATACCTGTTAGATCAACTCCTAAGGCAATTTGGAAAAAAAACTTGAAAAATATGAATCAATGCCCATACCAAGACATGATTGGGGTCGAATTATAGGTAACAAATATATATGGGACCATCGCCAACTATAATTTGCAATAAGAGAATTTGTGGTTGGTACGAATAATGAAATACTGAATGTCGCTCAACGTTTAACATACAATGCAGTGGGTTATGTGAATGAGAACAATGGTCGAATGTTTTTTATGAACGGCATTACAGGGACGGGAAAAACCTTTTTGTACAACACAATAACAGAAAGTTGTCGAAGATATAGAAATATAGTTATAGTTGTTGCTTCATCTGGTATCGCTTCATTATTTATGGATGGAGGTCGAACAATACATTCAACTTTTTAAGATTCCATTTGAAGTACAAGAAGAGAACAATTGTGGGATTAGTAAGGACTCATAGTACGACCAGCTTCTTAAAGAAGTCAGGTTGATCATAAGGGATGAAGTTTTAATACAACATAGATTTTATGTGGAAGCAGTTAATCGCCTACTACGAGATATTCGTAGTGACGACAGGCACTTTGGATGTGTCACAGTTGTTTTGGGTTGAGATTTTCGACAACTTTACCGGTGATATCGTATGCAAGTAGTGAACAAACGGTTGAAGAATCTATAAGAATTTCATTGATTTAGGATGACATTAATGTTTTGACACTAAACAAAAATATGCACTTGGAACAAGAACCTGAGAATTTATAATTTGCTGACTTCTTGCTTGAGGTAAAAAGATTTCTTTTGATTTTCGTATAAATTTTATTAAAAGTACATATATAGATGAAATGTATAATTTTTAATTATGTTTAACTACTATGATAGATCGGGACGAATCCCAAAGAATACGTTAATCTACCATCGTCGTTGTGTAGATGCCAAAATATAAAAGACCTAATATCTTTGGTGTACCCGTCATTGACTGGTCAAATGTCACCCGAACAGCTGACTAAGAGGATCATTTTAGCTCCACGTAATGAATATGTCCATAAGATTAATATGGAGGCACTAAAGAATTCTTATGGGGAGGCTTACAAATATTTTGTTGCCTACAAGATGATTTGGGATGACCATCGAAGGGATTCAACTTTTACCACCGAATTTCTCAATAATTTGAATCCCCCAAATTCACATTTGTTTAACCTAGAACTCAAAGTAGGATGTCCGATTATGTTGTTAAGGAATCTTGCACCAAAAGAGTAATGATACAAGATTGGTGGTCACTCGATGCAGACGACACGTTATTGAAGCAAAAATCATAACCGGTGAAAAAGCTGGTGAAATAGTTTTTATCCCAAGAATAACTTTTCAGCCGTCACCTTCATAGATGAACATACAAATGAAAATACGATAATTTCCTATAGGTGTGGCATATGCGATGACAATTAATAAATCACAGGGACAATCGGTGAAATATGTGAGCATTGATTTACGTACTCTAGCATTTAGCCATACTCAGGTCTATGTGGCATTGTCTAGGTACACTGCAGCAAGGAGAATAACTTTATTGTTGTCAAATGAACTTAATAAGTGTTTAAATCCGGTAACAATAAATATCGTGTATCCTGAGGTTTTATTATAGTTTGAACTTATTTTTTATTTTTTAGAATTTTACAGTAAGTATAATTTTTATTTTTTTTATTAAAAATCAAAAATATATTTTTATATTAGTATTTAGTGATAAAACGGATTCACATCAATAAAAATATTTCGTAAGACGAAAACCATTGCATACGTCGAGAACATGACCAAATCTCAGAGTCCAACGCGTCGAAGGCGCACGAGCGATTGAGCCGAGACCGAAGGCTTGGGTTAGGGACTCTGTCTCAGTCTTTCTCAGAATTACACTTCTAGGGTTTTGGAAATATTCTTTGCGTACTATTACATCTATCAAAAAAAGAAATTCAAAATCGATTGGAGACATATTTGATTACTAGAAGTTCAAATGGTTAGTGATCAAGAAGAAACTGAAGTTAATTATAATATTGAACTTTCAATGTTTGGATTGAATCGAAAAGATGGAGATGAAATTGATAATGAAGAAGAAGAAGTACCAACACATCTTAATACCATAAATAGTTCTGGTGGATTTCTTGTGGTTTCTTCAGACAAATTATCTGTTCAGTATACAAATGTTAGTTTACATGGACATGATGTTGGAGTAATACAAGGGAATTGTCCTGCTCCATCCAAAAGACTGGTTTATTATTTTGAAATCTATGTAAAGAATGCAGGAACAAAAGGGCAAATCGCTATTGGTTTCAGTAGCGAAAATTTCAAGATGAGACGACAACCTGGGTAAGGATTTTAAATTTCATTTTCTTTGTTTCGTTTGATTATTAGTGGTGAATGACAGATTGCTATTTTCTCCTTTCTTTGTTTTAACGATGTGCAAACTTGTTGTGTCTCTATTATAACACTTCTTCTTGATTGTTGCTCATTCATTTTACCTGGAAATTTTATTTGGCAATATTTTATGCCTTGATTTGGTTAAATTAAGATAGCTAACGGAACTTACTTGCATCTGGTAGCTGGGAAGCAAACAGTTTCGGATATCATGGCGATGATGGGATGCTTTACCGAGGACATGGAAAGGGAGAAAGCTTTGGTCCTACTTTCACAGCTGGCGATACAGTCGGTGGTGGTATTAACTACGCATCACAAGAATTGTTTTTCACGTAAGATATTTGCTTAATTCAATTAGTGCAATAGTTAGTGATTGATAGGGTTTATTTTATTTTTCAGGGAATACCTTAAACTTTGTTAAGATGATTGCAAACCAACTTCTGAATTACCCTCTCCATAGTACTTGCTATAGTTTTGCAGATGTTGCATAAATTACTTTTGGGGGATCTTATCGAGACTCGATGTTGGTGTGCAGTAAAAATGGCGAGCTAATCGGAACAGTTCACAAGGATGTGAAGGGGCCCTTATATCCTACTATTGCTGTTCACAGTCAAAATGAGGAGTATGCCTGCTTTCCTTTGCTTATAGATCTTTCTCCTTCACTTCTGCTTTCCTTTGAATTTAATTCTGCTTTCTTATGTTAGTTTTCATTCAATATGCAATCCTTATCTAGTTTTCTCCTTTATCTATTTTTTATTTTTAGTGAAGTATCTGTAGAAAACCTGTTGTACCTTGCTGATGGATTTTGCTGTAAATTATTAGGGTGAATGTAAATTTCGGACAGAAGCCATTTGTTTTTGATGTTAAGGTAAGCTACACTTTGTTTTTTCTCTGTTGTCTCAAGTCCATTTGTTCTTTATTATCAGTTCCTTGAAATGTAGTTATTATTGAAGTTATTACACCGTTAATAATGAGGTATTTGAAATGAGTAACAAGGGGCATAAGGTTTTTCAGCTATTATTTAAACATAATGCCTATAGGTGGTTACTACATACATATAAATGTAATTATCTTTTTTGTCATTATTAATTTTTCTTTATCACCATCAGCGTATCAATTGGTTTTAATGGTGTCTTCTTATCTTTTCGTTTAGGCATTTGCTTTGGAAGAAAGATTGAAGCAACAGATGACAATTGACAGGATATCATTGCCACATAATGTTAGTCATGGGTATGTATTTTATTCAAACTTATTGCGCAAATGCCTCGTCATGTTAGTGCATGTAAAAATAGATGGGTTACATAATAATCCATTACCACCGAAGAAAAGTTCGAAGCTAATTCTGGAAAGAGGAAATTAGGGTATTAATGTCAGCATATATGTAACCTTGAGACCACGTTGTTATTCTAATGTAAATAAGCATGCCGCGTTCGCTGGTATGGTTTGAACTTTGAACCATTTCTAATCAGCCAAATCGTCAATGCAATGGATGCATAATAATTACATTGTGGTTAATCTCACTCTTTCATGTCTAAGAATATCCAAGTGTGGGAACGGGAAATCTACCATATTTTCTTGTCATTTACTCATTACTATCTATTTTATAGTAGCTCTTGCGGCTTCGTGATTTAGTTAACTGTTCCATGTTTTGTTTTCAGAATTATTCGTTCCTACTTGATACATTATGGATATCAAGAGACTCTAAATTCATTTGACTTGGCAAGTAGAAGTACCCTTTCGCCTGTCCCTGTAGCTCAAGAAAATGGCTCTACTGAACAAGAAGACGGGTATGCATTAGGCCACAGAAGGATTCTACGCCAGGTATGTAGTTAAGTTGCGCATTCCATAGCTTGTTGTTTAATAGGAGCATATTCTCTTGGCTTGTTTCAGATTTTCTTATTTTCAAGTAAGTCTTGCACAGCTTCTTCTACTTCTTGTTTGACTAGGTTATTGGGAAACTCTGGTTAGTTTTTCTTGTATCTTCAGAGTATCAGTTTAACTGTGTTGCTTGCTTGGTGGTATTTGAAATAAGACTAGTTATCCTCTTAAAGAACTTATGCGTCTTAAGTTAGTTATCTAGTAAAAAACCATTACACCCGAGCCTTTTATCAACTCTTGGATTTAGCTGGAGGATTACTTTGTGTTTCTTAATAAATATCATTGCTATAATCTTCACCTGAAATCTTCTTATAGGTATCTGTTTTTGCTGGATCTCTTTGGGAATTCAAATTTTGGTAGTTCTTTAAGTAATAGTGCATCCTTCTATATCGTGGTATTGCTAGTTGTGTAGTCTCCATGTTACAAACAGCCAACGATGTCAGAGTAAAGTGACCACAGATTTACACATGTAAGCAATGAAGAGGGAGGAATTTTCAGTTAACAACTTAGTAACCTGTGCCTCAGTTTTTTTAGTCTTGATGCTAAACTTTTATAAGTATCATCTATTTCTTTTGCTTTTCTGATTTGGCTAAATGTACTAGTAGGCCAGATTTTAGAAATGCACTTTGTTCGTCTTAAAATTGAGTAGCATAGAAGAAACTGAATGGTGTTTTCACTTTGCCCTTGTGTGCATATCACTCTATTTTTGCTTTGACGCAGCAGCTTATATTGTTTGTCTTGATCTGCCTTGTACACTGGTATAACATTTAAGTCCATAGGTCAAACTTGGCTGCTGAACCGTAGAACAGAAACATTTTTAAGGACAACTTCTAGTCTGGACCGTTTGGTAAAATACTTTGCTGAATATCAATTTTTTCAGCTATTTATCCCTGTAGTCTTTTAGATGTTTTTAGCGCTATTGGATTTTTGATGTGCTTCATAAGTAATGTACTTGTAATGGTAAAACAAGTGTGGCCTTGCATGTTTTATTTCTGTTGTTTATAGAATTATTTACAGATTCTAACTTATCACCCATACTAGTGAAGCTCATTAGAAGTGGAGATATTGATGCCGCATTTGAGAAACTTCGGGAATGGTATCCACAGATAGTGCAGGTAAAATTGTTGTAATAACCTTCAGGAATAGACTTCTTTTGCTTTCTTTCTTTTCTCTTTTTTCTTTTATAAACTGAATTTGCCAATACTAGTATGCTAATCCTTCTTGTTAACACACACTTTCATCTTGTAATATTAATAGATAGAGAAATCTTGAGCTAGGTTCTGGATAATGAGTTAGAATTTTTCATGTTTTCTGAGGGTTTGATATATTCTATTGAATCTTGTCAAACTCAGTGATTGCTTTGATGGAGTTAAGAAATATATGATTTTTGAGAAAGGCTCAAACAACTTTATCCAGAATGCCTAAGCTTATGCTTAATTGCTTACACAATGAATCATATAAAGCAAAGATATGTAAGAAGTATGTCTATAAACATAATCATGTATTCTACATGACTTAAATGACTCATGACCATAAGAAACAAGAAGAGTGTAGCATCAGTACTCACATCATTACTCATTAGGGTAGTCAGTGGTGACTTTGTACTGTTATAGTCGATGATGGGTGACACTTCTTTGTTTGAAAACTCAAATAACCTGAGCATGATAGCTTGATCTTTGTTGTGGTCTTCCAATGGTATAAATGGTGAATTGTTTTTGTACTTTTTACCCTAATTTTCCATATGAGTGTAACATCTTTAGGTGTCGCTCATATCTCTGCTGTCCGGAGCTGCAAATCATGTGACACATTTTTTATTTTTACGCAGGATGAGAATTCAACTATCTGCTTTCTTCTTCACTGTCAGAAGTTTATCGATCTTGTTCAGGTGAATGCCTTCTTTTTCATTAATTGTTTCGTTTTTATATTCGTATTAGCTTCTTTTTCTTTTCTTTTTTTTTTCTTTTTTATTCTGCTCATGCTTAGCAAATTTGAGTCCAAATCTGTGCATCCTGTTTTAACCGGGGGCGCATTCCTCCTTCTCTTATCGGTCTTCCTGCTTTTATGAATTTGTTTTCTTTTAGTTTTTCCTTATTGTGAATCTTCATAGTTGCTTTGAAAATTCAAAAGAATAAGAAAACTACATATTTTTTTGTCTAGGCTGCCTTTCAGCGTGCTCTTCCCTCTCCTCTTTAGTCTCTTTTCAACATGGACTTCAAAGATGCTTGCAAGGTTTTATTCAAGATCACCTTAGGTTGTCTTAAAACCCATTCATACCCTTTGTGCCTCCTTGGATTCTAGTATCATAAAAAATATTCTTACATTAAATAAGTCTTTTATTTTCCAAAACTCTAGTAGAATTTAAAGCTGGATTACAGAAGCTTGATTGTTATTGATGTTTCATCAGAGAGAAAACACCTTAAAGGCTTTAAAAGTATCAAAGAAGGCACAAGCACTTAAAGAAATATAAAATGCATGTTAATTAGTTTATGTTTGCTAGGCAAACCCAGAACCTTAAAATGAAACCATCATGTATGATATGCCCTAGACACTAAATTGAGGAAAGAATTAGGGAAAAGCAAACTCGGAAGAATGCATTAAAAAATATTATCACTTGAATTATGTATCTCTTGTTCAATTAACACTAGCAGAAACACATTTTCTTCCTCGTTATCCCTTTCTCTTATATATATGTGTGTGTGTGTGTGTGTGTTATCAACTAAATCTTCATCAGATTTCTACATTACTTGTTGTTTTCTTGCAATTCCACCATCATCTATTTCTCATACTTTATCAACTGAAGATGGATTGAAATGGATCTACTTAAGAAAGCTTTTTATCTACCGTACTTATCAAGCTATAACTCTAAAACAAAAGATTAGCCATATTTTTATCTTATTTTCATTCATTCGATCAACCAAACTATAACACAAAAGAACTATCTGGGAAATGAAACCAAATCGAGATTTGTCGGAAACTAAAAACAGAGAGAGATAGAATCATGGTACATCATTCACTTTAATTGTTTTTGATCGATTGATTTCTTTCACTTTTTATTGTTAATTCCTTCTTTTCTGGATTAAAGATCATGACTCAGATTTTCAGCACTATAGAGAACATTGTTACCCTTGTTATCAAGAATGGTGGAGACAGAGAGAAGCAAGTCAACATAAATTAACATTCTTTTTGTTATTACTTTGATTATCTTATATCTGATATAAAACTTGAAGTGGTTGAATATTTTTTACGCAGTAAGGCTCACAGGACTTGAGAGATGAACGAACAGGAAAGAGAACACATAGAAGTTTGCATGAAATATTAGTATGATTAAGTTTTTCAAGCAAAATAAACTTTTTAGAAAAAAAAAATAATCTTTAACTGTACTGACAAAACCTCCAAATGAGATGGTGTAAAAATATGGTGTGGATAAACCTGGTCTCGTAAATTTTATCATATGATTAAATTAGATACAAAAAATAAATAATCAAAGGGTGGCTTTTGCTGGGTTGGAGGTCTTATTCTTGATACTAAATACTAGATTCGTCAAACCTTTATAACTAAATTTGTATTTTTCCTTGATGATCCTTTAACACTTGAGCTGTGCTACCTGATGCTTCTTAGCAAATTTAACGATATTTTGGGATTTTTGTTTTTGTGTCGTATCATTACTAAGCATTCTGGATAATTTATATTTTTGACTAGTTTGTGCTGCTTGTGCATGTTAACCCTTTAAATTTTAGGCCAGTTGGTAGATTTTATATTGATTCTGAGAAATCTTTTGATTAGACAATGAAGGATTCCTTTTAGAACCAGAGATGAGTAATCTTTTGATCACTTGCTTGGATATGTAGCATTCAGATTTTTGACCAAGCCTACGTGATGGATAGGTGATATTTGACCAGCAGCACTGCGTTGCACGAAGCAGTAATGCTTTTTTTTTTGTAATTAGCTGGGAAATGTTATTCTAGTTCTTAGAGAATGGCACAATCTGATGCATATGATTAAGTGCTGCTATCTATAGAGAAGTATCCCATAAACTTGGTCCATTTCATTTCAGAATTTCTATGAAATGAGCTGGACAAAATTTTTAATATTGTGATTAATATGAAACCTGCAGTATTATTGCTTTTATTTCTTGATGTTTTATCTTGATAGTAGTGAACTCATATATGATTTTGACGAATATGAATACAGGTTGGAGATCTTGAGGGTGCTGTCAAGTTTGCTAGGGCTGAACTGGCGAAGTTCTTTGAGAATGCATCACTCGTGGTTATACTCAAGGTAATATTGCAAAGTTTCTGTAACCTTCCTTCATTTAGCTTTTTCTTACAATTTTTGTTGACATGTTTAATATCTGATGAGTAGGAGTTCATATAGTTGAGAATGCGGTTTCATCATCTATTCTTTCTATATAATTTGACTATTTGAGAAACTACCAAATTTTGAGCTCTGAACGTCAGAATATTCTGCTAAAGATGCAATATATTACTCTCAAAAAAGATTTTCCTGATTCTATCACATTACTTGCTCTGTAGACTTGTGTTGCTTTGATAGCATACGAAGAACCGTTGAAATCCCCCGTAGGCTATTTACTCGGCATGTCCCAGCGTGAAGTAGTGGCAGATGCAGTTAACGCAATGATCTTGACTACAAATCCAGAGGCAAAAGATGCACATAGTTGTCCACGCTCACATCTTGAAAAGTTGTTGAGGCAATTGAGTGCTTGTTGTTTGCAGAGAAGAAATTTGAATGGAGGCCAAGGAGAAGCATTCCATCTGGAGAGAGTTTTAGAGAATGTGAAAGGATGGTAAATAAGGAAACATAATAGATTTTAAGTATCGGAACTCACATTACAATGTGGACGTGATTACCTCAAAGTCCATGAGGGAAAGCGCCCATGCTGCGCAGGGGGGTGTTGTTATTTCGTCCCATTTTGTTTCTCGTTCTCCATTTTTCAGTGATAATATTGTTACATAGAGGAGTGTATAATATTACAATAATAAGTGTTTTTACTCGTGAATTGTAGAACTGTTTCGTGCATTATAGGGTGAATCACGTGTATACATATATTGAGCAAGTATAAGAAGCTTATATATAAGGTGAAAATGCAAGAATTATAAGATTATCCAGTGCATTATAAGGTGAAAAATGTCATGAGAAAGTTATAACAAGCTTTGATCGGTTGCTTTTGTATAAGGCATTTGGTTTGCAAGGTATAAATGTCATCTTAAGCCGATGTCTCATCTCATTATACATTCTATCGACTTGTTTAACTCTACTGTGTTTTACAGCCAAAGCACCACGGATCAAAGGTAGAACAGGAAATAATTCGTTCCAGTTTAACTAATTGAACCCCACTTTAAGGGAAGAAAATATGTATATTAACGAGAAAAGATCCGTTGATTCACACTATCTAATGATTTATTGATTTAGGCACCGTTTTTTTAATAAAGCCCACTTGAAGTTATTCTTTTGGGAATATATTTTTGGGTTATATTTCTGTAGAAAATGAGCACAATCCTAGACCACGATGTTACCATTTACCATCTTGGTAGATAAAGTTTGACATTTCGAATTGTACTAATTTTTAATAAAAACTTAAAACATTTACAAATATATTATCAAAAAAATTAATTATTTTTGTCATTTAGATTTTATATTTTTATTAAAAACTCTTAAAAATACATTATCAAAAGAATAGTTTGAAATTTATTATCATTTAAATTTTATAAAAAAAAGGTGTCGAAATAATTAGATAATGTTAAAATGCACGTATATATTTTTTTATAAGGAAAAAAAAGACAAAATTTATGCAGTTATGCCAAATCATATGCTTCCTATACTTGATGATTTTGAGTTTTACTACTTATTACAACCAAATTGAAAATGTCTAAGTTATGTTTCTGTATAAAAACCTCACACATCACAAAATCAAAAGTATTTAATAAACTCAAAATGTTGTCAATTTTGGAGTTGGTTTACCAGCTAGTATTTCTCTTTTTTTTTTCTTAGATTGTCTTTGTCAGGTTTTGGTTGGAGCATAGGAAGATGAATCTTTTGCGGTTCAGCTGGGTAGCCCACGCCAGATGGCAGCTAGGCAATTTTCTTATTCATTTCCATGGACTCGTTTTCCTGTGGTTCTTTTGCGGATGGTGTTTCCTTGTGGATCTAGAATGATAGTATTCATATCAGTTAGTTCAGTGTTATTGTTGTAATAAGATAAAAAGGAAATAGTCCACATATTATGAGACAACCTATCATCATTAGCATTTATGCTCCTGGCATTAACATTGTTTTTAAAGGTTTTATTTTCAGAGAGGTTTTGCATTAGAGGGTTGCAGTAAGACTAGGATTTCGTTTCTTATCCTGAAATACCTTTTCACATACGGCTTTCCAAATATTTCAGCAGATAGTTGCACGAACTTCAACCCATATCCTTAAGGTGGTTTGTTGAGAAGAAAATATGAACTAGGAGGTACACCAATCCATAACAATAGAATAGTTTCCTATATAATTTTCCAAATTGATTGAGCAAAGATACCATAGCTTTTGCAAAGGTGCAGTGCATAAGGAAATGTTCACCAACTTCGAAAGATTGATCACCCATGACACATGTGAGATTGGCATTGTTAATATATGCAGCAATCTTAGCACTAAAAGGGATGATAATGGTTTTGAGCTTCCATAAAAGGTACTTGATTCAGCGTAACACCTGCATATTCCAAGTTTTTCCAACAATATTGTCAGTGACTTGGTTTTCTTCCTCACTAGTCGGTTGTCAGCCAAGGAAAATTATTTTCAAGTTCTCTACTTGAAAACTATGGATTAGAGTGTAGTAATAAGAAGAAGTTCGTTCCTCATGGAGATATGGGTCTTTAAGTATTTTCGACTACTTATGTAAACATGAGGGGTTTTGGTTGTGATTATAACTAAGTTATACTAAACAAATAGGTTAAAAACAAATATCAATGGTAAAGAATACTGGTTATAGGTTTCATATTTCATCTTCCAACATGTTGCCAACTGAATCATACTCAACATTCATTCTCTCTCAATACCAATAACACTAAAGCATCATATCGCAGGCTTATTTAGGCAAAACTCCTATTATCATTAAATGCGAAGACCCAGTCTTTGAATCCTTTTCAGTAGATAACTTGGCGCAAGAGCCACTCAAGTTTAACCCAATGAAAACAATAGTCTTTGTGAGTTGAGGTTATTCTAAGCAATCCGGCGCAAGAGCCACTCGAATTTAACCTAGGTCACGCTTCTATACATAATTGCATGTAACATCCTGTCATTAACAACTATGTTACACTAATTGTAACAAGGATCTTTCGACAATTTTGGATCTCAAACCCTAGTTTAGATGTAGATATCAATGCAGGCTCATCTAATTCACGACTTAAACAAATAAGCAATCAATCATATATGGCATTATTAACGGTAGAACATAAGCAATATTAAAGAGATTATGAACATATGAGAATGAATACTTGATAGACAAAATTTTCTGTCTTATTTGTGCTCATATTTATATTGCAATTACTCAATTTTTATATTAATAATGTTATTTTATTATATTTGTAGGTATTTTCGAAGAATAAACATTTGCGGAAAAATTGGATCAAAATGTGTTAAAGGCACCCAAGTGAATTGATAAGGGCATCCCAGGCTTGGATAAAGGCACCCACTTTCAAAATTCAAATTAAGTTTGGGCGGGAAAAATCACTCTCTCAATATTTTGAATCTGTGAAAGGCTTTATGCGATTTTGTTTGGAGATTTTTTAGGCTTTATGAGAAGATATATTTGCTTGCCTATTTAAGAGGAGTTTTAGAGGCTTGGATAAAGGCACCCACTTTCAAAATTCAAATTAAGTTTGGGCGGGAAAAATCACTCTCTCAAAATTTTGAATATGTGAAAGGCTTTATGCGATTTTGTTTGGAGATTTTTTAGGGTTTATGAGAAGATATATTTGCTTGCCTATTTAAGAGGAGTTTTAGAGATTTGGAACGTCAAAAGGAAACAAAATCGTATCAGATTACTTGCGGAAAGAAAATCAGGCGAGTACATTACTTCACGTGAAATAGGATTTACTTTCTTACTTCACTAAAGTTTGCTTCCATACTTTTCGAAAGCGTGTTAGAACAACAAAAAGAAAACCAACGCCACAACATCATCCACGAGATTTGTTTAGCAAGAAAATCAGATCGAAGATGCCTGAGATATGATAATATTGGCCGAAAAGGAATTTTGATTAAAGAGAATTATTCACAAAGATTTTAGTGAGATTTGGGTGTTAATTTTTGTTGTAGTATAAATACAAGAGGGGAGGAAGACATTCAGGGGGGGCTGGCAGAGGCCAGAGAAGAGAAAAAAAAGTTCAGAAAAATCTGTTGCTGCGAAGAAGATGAAGAAACCATGGGTATTAACTTTGAATAAACCGTTGTCGTAGTTGTATATTCACGTCGCATATTCTTTTGAGTTTAGCTCTTTTGTAACAGCTAGCAACAATTATCTTTTCTTCTCTGTAACAGTTATATCCGTAGCAAAATCTATGTGTCAATTATTTTTCTTCTTGTAAACACCTTTTTGAGGCATGAATGAGTATTTTGAGAGTGTTTTCAATATGAGGAGATAAACCCCTTTGCTGAGGCGATGAAGGAAGCCATTGTTCCAAGAAAAGTGGTATACTTCTATTTTAATTGATTTTTGTAATTTCTTTTATGATTATTTGTTTTGATTAAAAAATTGATTTAAGGATTTTTATTAAACAATTGTGATTTCTTTTTATAGAGCATGCTTAGCCTAGGGTTTTTGATGTTCTATGCTTTCGATTTACAAATGTTATTTTTTGAAAATCTTCTTTTACAACATATTAGAATCACTTTAAATGTAAAGAATTGCATGAATGTTGATTAGATTGGATCACTTTAATTGGTTAATGGTGAAATCTATAACCTCCGTATTTGTGAATATTATTTTCATATTTTGTATATATTTTCTAGTTTAAGAATTAATTTGTTAAATCTAAAATCACTCTTCAAAAGTCCGAGCGAACGATACTTTTCTTACCACTATTACAAAACATCAGTTTTTGGCGCCGCTGTCGGGGACTTGTTTTTAGATTTTTTTTAGGTTAGCTAGTTTAGTTAGATTTTTATTTTTATTTGTTATATTTTACGTTTTTGGGTATTTTTCTTTGTATTACAGGTTTTGGATCAAAAAGAAATTGGAGCCAAAGATTATATTGATTGATTAAAGAATTGGAGTCAAAGATAAATCGAAAAGAACGAAAAAAGAAGACAAGATTTATTTATTTTTAGTTAATTTTTTTAATTTTTATAGGTTTTTTACTTTTATTTTAGAAAACTGTATTAGGAAATTCTTACTTTTGTAATTATTTTAGGTATTTTTCTGTTTTTTTTTTTCATTTTTGGACCTTGGTCTTTGGACTTTACTTTGGGACATTTTTTTTTGACATTTTTTTTATTCTTAAACCTTACAGAAAGGTAATTAAATATAAATTGCACATGGAAGGACGATAATTACGATATTGTCTCGGCCGCTCGGGTTCGTACACTGACATAGGAGTCGGTGGCCTGAGTCGACTTCAACGGTTCATCGCCCTTCTGGAACGGGAGGTAAGACTCTAACCACCCACGAATCCCCTGTCAGTGTTTTTTTTTGTATTCCTTCGTAATGCATATATGTTGAGGACTTGAATACGGATTTACTTTTCTAGTAAAAGGGCAAGGACTGGCCATATAAGATAAGGAATCAGATTTCATCACCGTTTCCTTCTTGCCCGCTTTAGGAACACGTTACCAACGCGAACCTAAGCCTAAAATTTGACTAGAAAGAGACCTATATGGTAACGAGCTTATTGGAAAGTCATTCAAAAGGACTGTATTGGTTACTCTGTTAGCCTAACTCAAAGTTTAGGAAGATTGTTTTAAGTTGATTCGAGTCACCTTGTAACCCAAGGAAACGTTGCCAAAGAGGCAGGTTTATCGAAGCTCCTTAGAGCTTATCTTGTTTCTATTCGACTTAATCTGATTCAGATTGTTCTAAGAGATTTGCTAAAACTGTAACTAGTTTCCTTTTGGAAGAATAAAAGCTGGTCTAGAAATAATCTAAGTTGAGCCATCATGATTTTTGTTAGATAGATTCAGTAGGTTTGATTTGGTTGAGTCGGCCTTGTTTGTGTATGTTTAGAACCCCTTCCTGTTAGGTTTTATTTTCTTAGATTTTTTTGTAGATATATTAGGAAGTTTTTAGAAAATATCGAACTGGTCTTATGAGGACCAATACAATGAATATCCGACTGAATTTTAAAATAGACATTATCCGTACTATCAACATGGTGTGGATAGTATTCGGGATCACCACCAACCTTTTGAAGGTTATTTCTCATACCAAGGTGATCCCGATTACTATTCGTACATGCACCCGTCTTATAAACATGAATTTGAGTTTTTTGTCTTGGTGGGATGCCATAAAGCATGTGCAATCTAGTACTTTAATGGACCTATTATGCCTCTAGAAGAATCACACGAGCAGTAGTAGATCTCCTTATGATCTAGTTGTTTCTCTAGAGAATTCCATCAAGGAGTTGACTGAGGATACAAGAATAATCATAAAGCAGTTGACGGAGAATATAAATAGGTTCGTATTAAGTGTGAACGAAAGTTATGCAAAGAATAATATTGCTCAAAATGATCTTAATTTCCAATATAGTGATACCCTTAATAATTATTCACCTAGTCAAGAGGACGAGGATAAAATTGGTAAAACTACTTATTTAGACGAGGTTCAAACATCTTCATATTATTATGATGATAAGGATAGTATTGGTGAAGAACTTGAAATATACAGGCAGAGTGATCAAGAAATTGTCACTCCAATTGTGTTTCATGATGATAGTGTTATTTTTGTTTCAAATCCAAATAATTTTAATGATTATTCATCTACTCAAAAAGAATAGGATTTAACTAGAGATACCATTATTTTAGACGGTGTAGAATTTTCTTGTTTTGAAGCCGATAATGGTTTAGAGGAACGAGTTTGTCCTGGGATTAGTGATTCAGAGTCTAACGATTCAAAGACAATAGTCCCTGACGAAGATGATAGACTCTTAGAGAATTTTAATGTGATAGAGGATGATTTGATTCAGGTTGATAGAATAGTTTCCCTAGTAGATTTTGTTGTCCTAGACACCCAACCTTTTCAGGTCCCATAGGCTCAAATACCAGTGATATTAGGTCGTCCCTTTTTAGCTACATATAATGTCATCATCAATTATGGAAATAGAATAATTAATTTTTCTTTTGGTAACATAACTATTGAACTGAATCTATTTAGTATGAGTAGACAACCTTCTTGTGAGATCTATGATTTAGAAGAAGTGAAAGTAACTAGTACTTCAGTTCAGAAATCTTTACCAAACACTTTGTTAGAAGATACATTAGAGAAATGCCTAGCCCACTTTGGGTTTAATGTTAACGATAATAGTTTTATTAATGAGGTGAACAATTTATTAGATTTTGCACCTTTGATGGACAATTATCATATATGGAAATCTAAGTTTGAACTTCTACCAGTTTATAAGTATACCTTATTTCCTTCTATAGAGGAAGCTGAGTATAGTTCTGACCTTAAGGACCCTAGAATCTAACCAACAGTTTTTAGTCCATCTGGGAGTATTGTCCACCCTAAGTTTGGGGGTACCGATGGTTCTTGTAATTGTCAAGTATCCCTGCTTAAAGTCCCCAACTTGGGACTTGACATTTGCACCTCTACCATTTTTCAAGATCATCTTCAAACTAGATTCCCTGAGCCTGTTGATGTCCAGAAAGAAGTTCAGTTGTTAGAAACCCATCCTATGGTTGATGTGGTTCACCTAGGAAATAATACCAAGATTGACTTTGTTTTCCCACCAAATTTTTTTCTTCCAATTGTGGGAACGTTTGAATTTCAAATGTGTCAGTTATTAAGTTTGGAGACTAAGCCTAATTACTTTATGAGATTAGAATCGACACATTTGTTTAAGAATAACCACCTTCATTGTAGTCAACTGTGTGGGTCAAATATGATTGATTTTGAGGATACACAATTATTCAGGTTATTATTATGTGCTTTAGATTTATTTGTTGAGTTACTCCAGACTTTACAACATGATCCTGTTGATACTGCTTATAAGGAAATCCAACCCATGAAAATATTTTATCTATACCCTTTCATAGAGCCCGAACCTGAACCTCAACTAGATGCAGTTGTCTTAAACAAGACACTAGATAAGGATAAATGTGTACTTTGTTTGTTCACTTTCTGGGTCTGCTGCAGTTTCCTTCTATTTTGGATATCATTATTTTATTCAGATGACCCACAGTTGTTCTGACTATTGCTATATGATTCTATGAGGTGACTGATTCATTCTTAGTCTGGTTGAAGACTTTAAACTTAGCACTTCTTGGAAGGTAATCCATGCTCATGCGACACGGTAACATCTTTCCTTAACTCATTTCCTTTGATTGGTAACAGTTTCTCCTTGTTCATTCTTTTAATAATTCATCTTTAGAACATTGAGGACAATGTTAGATTTAAGTTTGGGGATAAGGGAAAAACTTTTAGTAAAATATGAAACTCAAAAATCTAGAAAATTGTAAACAATTTAGGATAACACTAACCATTCTAGGTAGATGGAAACTTAGCTCTTTTTCTATAGGAATTGGTGTGCCCAGCTAAATGGTCCATTCATAAAAGATGCCTAGCTCAGGTGTTAGAAATAACATGATAGTTGTCACCATATCTAGGAGTCTATCTCAACCATATCACCTTCTGTTTTTATATTTGCAATTTTTGTGTTTCTCTAAGTGATTTGGTGGGGCACCAATATCGAATTGTTATCACCGCCAGGATAAAGTAGAGTGTTAGAGATTTAGCCCCATTATTGTATTATTTAGACCATTATTTAAAAAAGAATAAAACAAAATCGAGTATTGATACTTTGATAGCAATATGTGTGTGTTCTCCCTGTCTCCGTCACCTAAGCAAGTGTGGAACGCAGGATCCATGAGAATTATCATGTAAGATGCTGATAAGGAGCATGCGCTTGGATTCATTTGATCCAAGCATGTTGTAAGTACATTTAAAAATAATAAATAATTGTTTTATTTTCAATAAATCGACCACTGAACCCTTGTATATACCAGCTGAGTCGATATTAGTATAAGTAGTAAGACTAGTGAGAGTGTATCTCAATACATTAGGATTCATCCTGGCACTGACCTTCAGACTGATATGGGAAACACCGTTCACCTTAGTCAACATGCACGAACTTCATTTTGTCCACATCCATCTTCTAAATCTTTTCATGTGATTGTACTTTGATAGATTCTGAGTATCGTGGTTGAACAACTATCTAAATAGAGTTTTAAAATTCTTGTATGAATTTTAGTATGCTAAGTACAAACTCGTGTACATCAATTCAACTCATACAGGGTAATGATTCCCATAGACGAAAATCGTTCATAGGTAGCTAGGGTTTGGAGTAAAGGTTTTGTGAGTACACATCTTGTAAACCCTCACGAGACTAAAACTCGTCCACTAGGCGTTTTGTGAATAAACCATTGTTGTAGCTGTATATTCACGTCGCCTATTCTTTTGAGTTCATCTCTTTTGTAACAGCTAGCAACAATTATCTTTTCTTCTCTGTAACAGTTATATCTGTAGCAAAATCTATGTGTCAATTATTTTTCTTCTTGTAAACACCTTTTTGAGCCATGAATGAGTATTTTGAGAGTGTTTTCAACATGAGGAGCTAAACCCCTTTGCTGAGGCGATGGAGGAAGCAATTGTTCCAAGAAAAGTGGTATATTTCTATTTTAATTGATTTTTGTAATTTCTTTATGATTATCTGCTTTGATTAAAAAGTTGATTTAATGATTTTTATTAAACAATTGTGATTTCTTTTGATAGAGCATGCTTAGCCTAGGGTTTTTGATGTTCCATGTTTTCGATTTACAATTGTTATTTTGAGAATTTACTTTTATAACATATTAGAATCACTTTAAATGTAAAGAGTTGCATGAATATTGATTAGATTGAATCACTTTAATTGGTTAATGGTGAAATCCATAACCTCATTATTTGAGAATATTATTTTCATCTTTTGTGTATATTTTCTAGTTTAAGAATTAGTTTATTAAATATAAAATAAGTCTTCACAATCCGAGCGAACGATACTTTTCTTACCACTATTACAAAACATCAATACTTCAATTAATAAACATGTTTTCCAACTTAGGACTACATCTCTAACCAATAAGAAAAGTTTATTTACTCATGGATTTTTCAAAATCCATGGAAAATATTCAAGAAAGCAAATAAAGCAAACCCTAGAAATCGTGATGTTCAATCGCAACTCCAAGCCCTAACTCCTTCTTCTCCTTGTTGTAAAGTGTGTTAGATTCCCCTCTCCAAAGTTTATGAAGTATTTTTATATAGTTGTCTTGAAGTTAGGTCTTTTGAGCTTCATTGGGACCCATATTCCTCAAAAATAAAGTTAAAACGCGTCAAAAGTGTACCAAGAAGTTGTCAGGTTCGGCTATTAATGTGTGGACCTTTCCAGCGGAACCTGAAAAGTGATTTTTCTCCAAAGTAGTGTCAGGTTCGGACACTATTGGATGGGAAATTACCAGCAGAACCTACCTCTGGACACTCACCTCTTTTTGTCTAAAACCTGCTCCAAAGTTCGGCTACTATGCTCCAAACTCATTATTAGCCGAACATCTCTCTGTAAAATTTGACCAAAACTCATCTTGGAGTTCGGATACTATCATTGGATCATTTTGTAGCCGAACATCCTCATGGACACTTCAAAAACTTGATTATTCGGCTTCAGGTTCGGCTGATTTGTGCTAAGCAATTAGTAGCCGAACTACTATTTGTAGACTCAATTCTTCAAAGCTTGTTTCGCCCATAACTTCTTTATCCGATGTCGGAATGACCTCATTCTTTTTGCGTTGGATTCTTATTTCAATTTCATTCAAGATAGAGTGAATAAATATTGGATTTGAACGAGTTCCATTTGGTCCTTTCTCTAGCTCCATTGTAGCACTTAACTTCCTTGTGTCATAATGAACTCATTTCTTCTTCTTTGGTTGAGTACACTTCAAAACTCCTAAGAAAATCAAAAATAAAATAAAATAAAAGCATAATGATATGAAAACTAACAACAAAACAATGATTTAGAGTATCAAAATAATTCAAATAATGCATCTATCAAATTCCCCCACACTTGCCTTTTGCTAGTCCTCGAGCAAACTACAAATCTAAACTAACTAAAATACAACTCTATTTCGTTGAGGACACGGTTACACTTAGCATGTATAACAAGCCTTTAAACCCCTAGGTGTCCCTAGTGGACAAGTTATAGTCTCGTGAGGGTTTACAATAGGTATACCCACAAAACCTAAATCCCAACTTTCAAAAATTCTAGAGCACATGCATCCAAAGATCTACCAAGACATACAGTTTCTTCATACTAACAATAACAAGTTAGAAATTCCAAAGAACATTATTCTCATGCTTATCTCTTGAGTTAGGAGAAAACTACCATATGAAAGAATCTATCCTCAAGAGCGATCTAATGACTTCTGCCTCACCAATCGGGTTTTATGAAATTGACACTCAAAAGACGCACTTTATGGTTCTCATATGTGTGCAGGCAGGAGTGAAGATATAAATCCTGCACACGTTAAATGATGGGAAAGAAAAAGGAACCTTATTATATGAAGATGTTATCCCATAGAGACGTGGGACGGAAACGAACGTTTTTTATTTATGACCTCTAATAAAGGAAATCAATCACTATGTAAGGATTGGAACGCTTACTTACCTTCTCACACGATTCACAATCGACACCACTCTCACAACATCCAATAGAAATGTCTTCAGCCTTCGGTTTTCAACTGTTGATGATGAACTCTTGAACTTCGTAGAACCTTAACAAATGTAACTCTTTTCTTCAATTCCTTGTTGTTTGAAACTTTTTTATAAATTTCTTCTTCCCCACGACCTTATTGAATGAATATAAAAACAAACATAACAACAATGATAAACAGTATTATTATTATTTTTTTACTTTTTTTTTAATAACATGAACTCAAAATAAATAATAATGAAACTACTATGGTCGTGGGATAAGGACTTTACCACTTGATTCTTCAGAACTTGTATTGTCTCGATATCTTGAACTTCACTAACTCTCATCTTTTGATTTCTTTCACTCTTGTACATAAGTCTTTAACATGTATATATAATTATGCTCATTGTATTGTTGCTTTACTTGAATATGAAATTTTCTCTTTCTTGTATTGTTGCTTGTAACCCTTGAACGTCTTCAACTTTCCTTCAATTTCTTTATGCTCTGCTTGTTGATGATAATTGTTTCTACGGACCTGTTGTTGTCGAGAGAATGGTGTCAACTGCAAACAAGACTATAAGATAGAGTTAGTAATTCTGATGAAACCCTCATGATTGATAAAAATAGCACTCAAGAGATCAACAAAATAGTGTTGAAATTGGTGCGAAGTTAGGTAGCCCATCATTCTACCCGGAATTTGCGCAGATGAAACACTCTAAATGGACATTTTTTAGTCAGCTACAACGAATTGAAGGTTTGGTGCCTCACTCATGGGTATTGAATGATCAACTTCTTAATACTGTATTCTCTACAGGCGGTTTAAGTCCATTTTATCGGTATTACCTCTCAACAACTAAGAACTCCGAATATAGTTCTCTAATACTTATAAGTTCAGTTGTTTCAGTGAGAAATCTGTATGTAAACTTAGCTGGAAGTATACCAAGTGACTCTAAAATCTCTAAAAGTTGGAGGTTTTCATACAAATATGTATAAAAAGTTTAAAAAATTATACATATTAAAAATCTAAATGTATACTAGAAATCTAAATGCTTAACCATTCCTCCACACTTAAACTTTACATTTTCCTCAATATAAATTGACTCTTCTAATGTAAAATTAAGATGGGAAATTCCTAATATGATATGAAAAACTAAGAAAAATCAAAAGATAAGATAGAAATATAAAACCAATGGGTTGCCTCCCATTTAGCGCTTGGTTTAACGTCGTCATCCCGACTGCAGACTTCTCGATACTCATTAGCCCGCGTATAAAACATTATGAAAACTCGATTGTGCATTACTTGGACATCACATTACTTCAAAGGTATTGAAGCTTATCACATCTCCATCAAATTCCATAGTCAAAGTGTCGTTGTGGACATCAATCTTTGTTCTAGAAGTGCTCAAAAATGGTCTACCCAATAGTAAAGGTGTAGAAGATGATGAATTATCATCTCTTGTATCTAGAACATAGAAGTCCACTGAAAATATTAGTCTGTTTACCTGCACCAAAACATCCTCAACAACCCCTTTTGGGTAAACATTAGATCTATTGGCAAGTGGAATAACTATATCGGTCTCCTTGAGAGGACCAAGATGTAAGGCATTATACATTGAAGTAGGCATAACATTAATATATGCTCCTAGATCTAGCAAAGCTTTTATAAACCTGGTTTTACTAATTGTGCATGGAATAGTAAAGCTAACGGGATCTTTCAATTTAGGTGGAAGTTTCTTTTGAAGGAATGCCGAAGCATTCTCCCCCACACTCATTACTTTATCACCGGTTAATTTATACTTATTAGTGCATAACTCCTTCAAGAACTTCGCGCAATGAGGAACTTGCTTGATTGCTTCGATGATGGGAATATTCACTTGGACTTTCTTGAAAACGTCTAAAATCTCTTTATCTTGTTCCACCTTCTTATTAGCTTCAGCGAACCTGCCAGGAAAAGCTAGAGGGGGAACATAAGTAGAAACATGAGATTGAGGTTTTTCTTTTGATACCTGACCATTTTTCGGAGGAGTTATGAGCTTTTCCTCTTTGGTCAGCTCCTTTAGAGAATTTTTATTACCCTCGACAGTAATATCTGGTTGCACAGTTTATGTACCTCTTCTCAATGTAGCAGCATTAACAATCTCTCTTGGTTTAACAAAAGTCCGAGAAAGGAGTTTCTCACTATCTTGTGCCTTTAACTGATTAGTCTCACTTGCCATAAAACCCATATGCATACGCAACTCATTAATTATATTATCATTTTTTGATGATTTAGATCTGCTAGTTGTTGATTCTGTTGTACCATGAAGATTAAAGTCTTCACCAAAGTAAGCATCTCCGATGATTTTGAGATTTGCGTTATGTGTGGTTGTTTTCCTTGATGTTGGAACTCACTAGAACGGTTATGAACAGGATCTGGAAATGTAGTTTCCTTGATAACATAACTAGAGTGTGGTCGGTCTCTACATCCTTGATCATATGTGTTGGAGTAAGGATCATACGTTGTGTTTGTTGGCTTTAATGAACCACAGGTTGCCTACCTGTTGACGTAGCTTTGTCATCTCGTCAACTTGATTAACTCTCTTGATAAATGGCTTTGATAAACAACTTAAGAATTATCTAGAATTTTTTTTCATGTTCTCGATCAATTCTTTAGCTTGTGATACTGTTTTGTTCATTAAAGCACCACTACTCGCAGCGTCAAGGAGATTTCTGTCACCTGGTAATCAACCATCGCAAAAATACTGGATAATCAATGAGTCACCAAATTGATGATGCGGGCAGCTGAACACCAATCTCTTATAACGTTCCCAACATTCATACAATGTTTCTCCCGCTATCTGTTTAATCCCATAAATCTCTTTTCAAATTTGAGTTGCCTTAGATGTAGGAAAATACCTATCTAAAAAAAATTATTCAAACCATTCAATGTTGTTATGCTGCCAGCAGGTAAATAGTATAACCATTCCTTAGCGGTGTCTACCGAGGAGAATGGAAAAACCCGTAACATAACTCCATCTGCATTAGTCTCTACCGGTAGCATGGTCATGACCATGTTATAGAAATCCATTAGATGCTTGTTCGGATGTTCATTAGTCATTCCATGGAATTTGGGAAGCTCTCGAATCAATCCTGTCTTGATCTTGAAGTTGGATGTAGTTTGAATACATTATTCCTGTGTATCCAGCTTGTGTAAAGCTAGTTCTTTGCGTGTATGATTTGCATCACCCATTGCTTCTTTCGATTTGTCTTTCAGTAAAGTACCTGAAACACAATTCTTAAAACGACATTAAAAAAAATAATAATCCACTATGCCTCCCGATAGTGGCGCCAAAATTTGATCGGTTGTCATCCAAGAAAAATTATTTTCAAGTTCTCTACTTCATAAATATGGATTAGAGTATAGTAATAAGAACAAGTTCGTTCCTCATGGAGATATGGGTTGTTAAGTATTTTCGATTACTTATGTAAACATGGGGGTTTTGGTTGTGATTATAACTAAATTATACTAAACAAATAGATTAAAAACGAATAGAAATGGTAAATAATACTGGTTATAGGTTTCATATTCCATCTTCCAATATCTTATCAACTGAATCATACTCAACATCCATTCTCTCTCAATATCAATAACCCTAAAGCATCCTATCGCAGGCTTACTCCGGAAAAACTCATATTATCATCAAAGGCGCAAGAGCCACTCTTTGAATCCTTTTCAATGAATAACTTAGCGCAATATCCACTCAAGTTTAACCCAGTGAAAGCAATAGTCTTTGTGAGTTGAGGTTATTCTGAGCAATCTGGCGCAAGAACCACTCGAATTTAACCTAGGTCACGCTTCTACACATAATTGCATGGTAACATACCATCATTAAAAACTATGTTACACTACTTGTAACAAGGATCTTCAACAATTCTGGATCTCAAACCCTAGTTTAGATATAAATATCAATGCATGTTCATCTAATTCGCGACTTAAACAAACAAGCAATCAATCATACATGACGTTATTAACGGTAGAACATAAGTGATATTAAAGATATTATGAACATATGAGAATGAATACTTCAATTAATAAACATGTTTTATAACTTAGGACTGAATCTCTAACCAATAAGAAAGGTTTAGTTACTCATGGATTTCTCAAAATCCATGGAAAATATTCAAGAAAGCAAGTAAAGCAAACCCTAGAAATCGTGATGTTCAATCGCAACTCCAAGCCCTAACTCCTTCTTCTCCTTGTTGTAAAGTGTGTTAGATTCACCTCTCCAAGTTTATGAAGTATTTTTATATAGTTGTCTTGAAGTTGGGTCTTTTGAGCTTCATTGGGACCCATATTCCTCAAAAATAAAGTTAAAACGCGTCAAAAGTGTACCAAGAAGTTGTCAGGTTCGGCTACTAATGTGTGGACCTTTCCAGCCGAACCTGAAAAGTGATTTTTCTCCAAAGTAGTGTCAGGTACGGACACTATTGGATGGGAAATTACCAGCCGAACCTACCTCTGGACACTCACCTCTTTTTGTCTAAAACCTGCTCCAAAGTTCGGCTACTATGCTCCAAACTCATTATTAGCCGAACATCTCTCTGTAAACTTTGTCCAAGACTCATCTTGGAGTTTGGCTACTATCATTGGATCATTTTGTAGCCGAACATCCTCATGGACACTTCAAAAACTTGATTATTCGGCTTCAGGTTCGGCTGATTTGTGCTAAGCAATTAGTAGCCGAACTACTATTTGTAGACTCAATTCTTCAAAGCTTGTTTCGCCCATAACTTCTTCATCCGATGTCGGAATGACCTCATTCTTTTTGTGTTGGATTCTTATTTCAATTTCATTCAAGATAGAGTGAATAAATATTGGATGTGAACGAGTTCCATTTGGTCCTTTCTCTAGCTCCATTGTAGCACTTGACTTCATTGTTCATTATGACAATAATGAACTCATTTCTTCTTCTTTGGTTGAGTACACTTCAAAACTCCTAAGAAACTCAAAAATAAATAAAATAAAAACATAATGATACGAAAACTAACAACAAAGCAATGATTTAGAGTATAAAAATAATGCAAATACTATCACTCATCAAGGAGATCATAGAGGGACTTGCTGAAGAATTTTCCTTGAGCATTGTCTTTCCACCTTAATCCATCATTCTTATTAATATCTGGAAAAAATGGTGAAAATTATGCATTATGCATGAAGTGATGCCCATGTTTCATGTCATCTCTGATATCATGAATGGTCACCCAAGACTAATTATCTATTAACAAGGGTAGCAGGGTAGTTTTAGTGCATCGTTGATAGCTTCCCCGACTCTCAGGCATCAATATCAAGCTATTATTGACATAATACTTTCTTGAATCCTTCATGGTGACTCATCGTCTTGCACTGATGCCATGAAGTGCTTCATGATCATGAGTACCAGTTTACTCAACTGCTAACATCTGACATAAATTACTTGCAATGGCATCACCATACCCACGGCTGGCATTACTAAGATGCAATTCCTTGAAAATGTTGACTATTATAGTCTGCTCGATGTATTGAGCCACTGATAGACTTATTAACCTTACTAGACTTAATATTATTAGTTGGTTTACTTAATTAATTAACACTCTGAACATACTGCATAATCAATTAATTAACCAAAATAATCATTCAAGTGACACAACCAGCAAATATATAAGATATCAAATATGTCCCAGGGGGTACTCATTAGTGTATTGGTATGGCGGTTTACAGCCTGTGCGGTGTAACTGAACACCCACGATGAGAAAGAACTAAGTCCTGTGAACTTTACTGGATGAGGATTTTATGGGCGTTACAGTTTCTAGAATCCTCCATACAATTAAGGGCATGATCTCAACTACGTTCTCCACCTTTTCCACTTCTTATGAGATCATAGTTCAACACCAAAAATAAATCACTTCATCTATTTACAAAGGACATCCTAAGTTTATCAAAGTTCATCATACTATCATAAACAATTCCACTTTCTCTACTTGAACTCGACTACATAGACTTGTATTTTTCAACTAGAATTCATCACACTATGATATCATCTTTATCTGTTTCCTTCCTAAGATCAACCCTTTACCTCCTTTGTGACTGAAGCAAGGCTTGAATGACCATTTCTTGTTTTAAGCTAGCCTTCCATGATTTTGATCTCTTGTATTCATTACGATTTACCCTTTCACCCTTTTATATGTTTTCCCCTAAAACAGGGGGTAACTTCACATCTTTATTCAAATTCCATAATCTTCTTATGTACGTTATAACTTCTAAGATTGAGACATTTGAGGAGTTATGGAGATTGTGTAGCGCATACCAAGTGTCATCTTAAATATATTTTGGTTTACAACTGTTTTGTTGAGGACAACCACCAGCCTTAGAGGGTATGAAATGTGAAGATTGCTTTGTATGACAGCAGTGAGGTATTCAATAAAGATGTTTGGGTGTCGTGACATCGAAGAGAAGGAGAGGATGGAAAAATGATATCAGACCCATATACGACAGAATTGGAAAAGTTTGAAAGGATGTAGGTAGTATTAGAGTTTTTTCCATGTTTTAATTCAAACCCCCATGCAGTCAGAACCATAAGGAAGAAGTTTATGGACCTCTACTTCTACCATTGCTTCTACATTTTTTTCATAATAATCTCTACCATAAGGATCTTTGTAGATGATCATTCTCCCACCTTATTCCAGAATACTAGACATAGCTTCCTCTGTGATATAATTTGGAACCCTTTTCACGTGAATATCTATTAAGATATATTCAAATTCTCCGTCCTTAATCACATGAGGTCCTGCTGAAGGAATTCACACCACATCAGGATGGATCAATTAATCATCCACGGTATATGGTAGTTGATGTTCAGACTATCATCAAGGTCTTTGAATATGAAATGGTAGTAGTTCCGTCTTCTCTAGTATGGGGATAAATCCACATATTTCTTCAAATTCCAGAATCTCATTATGTACATTATAGCTTTGAGATTGAGACATTTGAGGAGCTATGGTGTTTTTATATTGCACACCAAGTGTCATCTTGAATAGGTTTTGGTTTAAGAATGTTTTGTTGAGGACATCCACCGACCTTAGAGGGTCTAGAATGTGAATATTGCTTTGTATGGAAACAATGAGGTCTTCAATAGAGGTGTTTAGGTGTTGCGACATCCAAGAGAAGTGGATGACGAGAAAATGAGACTAATTTTTAATAATGGGATATATGAAGTGAGGTAGATGGTTGTAGGGGGTACGATAGAGTTCAACGGGAAAGATAGATATATGGAAGGAAAGGACATGCATGATTGAAAATTTAAAAACTATATGTTCTCCTGAGATGAGAGGTCAGAAAAATCATGTTTGTCTGGGGCCAAATAAAGATTTACCATATGATCCAAATTTTTTTTATTCCCATACGTTTGGAGATAAGTTATCTTGGCATATACAAAAGGATTTGACTAGGGAGGGTGAGAAAGGCCACATGGGTACTTCTGAAAAAGCAACAATGAGGCCAGATGCATATGCAAATTATGTATATGCATCTTTATTTTTGTTGTGCATCCATTATGGTAGCTACATAACCAAAGTAGTTAATATCGTGTATCGCTCTTGTATCGGCGAGGTGTCATACACCCAAACAAATGATTATATCATATTTTATCCACGATATACAATTAACTTTGTAATTTTATAATTTACAGGTATATGTGCATTATGATACTCAAAGTTTTAAAGAAAGGCATTTATAATATAAAAATAGCAATTAAACTAGTTTCACTTGATAACCTAACATCCACAAACATAAAATTTGTATGGGAATAAATATTTAAAAAATTAGACAAAAAAAATATTGTTAATAAATATATTTGTATCCTTACCGATATTATCGGTCCGATACGACCGATATAATCAGAATATTCATGGATCGTCGATATTTTGCATATCGTCTAGGTTAAAGGCCGACACATGATAAATTTCGATATCATCGTCCGGTATGACCGATATTAACTACATTGTGCATAACAGATTATGCATTTATTAATCGACATTTGTGCTTAAAAGAACAATCACCTCCGATTTTTTCGTAAAAAATCTAAATTTGATATTGTTGTTTGAACTCGTTGTGTAGATCTCTTTTAAATTTTTCCAACGAATAAAATTCCAAGTTACAATTTTATATATGTTATATTCTAGTTTGCTTGCCAATTATACCCCTGAAAAAAATAGGATGCACAATGAGTTATGCAGCCAACCACTTTAACAAGGAGAAAGAAAATCCGAGATTTATTTTTTATATATATAATCCATATTAAAGGTTACTTGTGTCTTGTTACTCTCTTTTTATAATTTTAGATAATTATGGGTCTCACAATAACTAAGAAATATTTTGGGGTTGTTAATAGGATTTTTTTGACGAAAATATAGAATTATATTAATTAAGATTTGTAATACAAAACGTTGGCAATTTGTTATTTACCAAAATAATTGTACAAATTATTTGTTTTGTGGACTTGTTCTTGCATATGTTTGGACATATGCTGCAAACTTCTAATTCTTTTTTCTTTTGCCAATGTGTCGGTTACTGTATTATGTTTCATGTTGCTGTGTTGAACTCTTGCTTGCGGAATATCTTTTAAAATATATTTGCATTGATTCACCGTGCCTTCTATTTGCTAGATGGTATTCATTATCTTCTTGTTGATGATGTTTGATAACAATTTGTAGTCGGTTGCTATGATTACTGAAGATAACGATTTGTTTTCTAACCACGTTGTGGCATGGTATAACGATTTTGCTTCTGCATAAAAAGACGAAGTGGCCCAACCTGAACCTGCTGCTAAGTGCATGAAGGAGTTTTCGTCTACTGAGAATAAAAGGAAAGCATAACCCATAGATATATCTTCATCTTCTAAAAATGCGTTTATAAATATAATATAGTCAGTTGAGTATGTAGGTAACATGGAGGTAGGTGGGATGATTCTTTTTTCCTTTGGGTGAGGAATATCTGAGGTTCTTGTGTTGGATTGTAAATAGTTCCGAATTTTTTCAATTAGATTGGTTGGGGAAGGATTGACGCTGTCGAAGCAGAATGTGCATCTGTGTTTCCATAAAAACCAGAGGATGATGGCTATGGTATTCGATAAGGGCGCAAATTCAGAAGAATTTATGCAAGATTAGACCCAAGTTTGAATTGATTCTGAAGAGATCTCAATTGTGATAGTAGATAAAGAAAATGCTAACCATATTGCCCTAGAGAAAGAACATTCCAAGAATAGATGATGCTCTATTTTCGTACATTGAGATGAACATAGTAAGCACGGGGGGGG
>JAJJMC010019063.1:4177702-4197042 GCA_023531435.1 Papaver californicum
AGAAGGAACATAAGCTGATATTCTATCTGAAGTTGGTAGTACTTTATTAGCGAGTTTCCATAAGAATAATTGAATCCTTGGTATGAACTTTATAGACCAAACTTTATGCCATAAGAAGGTTGAGGAATTGCTGGGGGATTTACTAGCTAAGAACTTGTAAATGTTCTTAATTGAGAATAAACCTGATGAGTGGTGTTTCCATCGGATTATGTCGTTCCCCAGAATGTTTGGAAAAATAGATAGAATGTTTGGGATTGAATCTGGTTGAAAGAATTTGTTTAATTTTGTCAAATCCCAGTCCCCTGATGGAGTGAAAAGTTCATTAACCATTTGTGGAGAATTTTTTTCGAATCATGTGGAGATGGGAGAGAATCCAATTTGTGGTATTACCTTATCTAACCATATATTCGTGGAGGATCTGTATCGTATTTGATTAATGTAATTATCTTTTGTAAGATCAAGACATTTTTTTATGCTAGTCCAGATCCATGAAAGATTCAATTTTTTGGAGTCCCTAAAAGGGTGGGAGTTTGGGAAATATTTAACTTTTAAAAGTTTGGCCGAGAGTTGATTGTGTTCTAGAATAAGAAGACTAGCTAGTTTAACTAGGATGGTTATGTTGAACCGATGGGGATTTTTTATTCTCAGACTTCCTTGAGATTTTGGTTTGCATATGCTGTATCAGGCTTTTGTATAAATTTGTTTTCCTTTTGATCGATATTTATTCCACCAAAAGTTGCTTTATATGAGATCTAACTGATACAGAGTAGATTTTAGCAAGGTTAGACGCTGCATCTGAAAAGTGGGATATAATTGTAAAGTAGATTGAATTAGGACCGTATGACCTGCTTACGAGAGGAGTTTTTATTTCCAGCCATGAAGAGTGTTGTAGTATTTTTGCAGAAATAGTTCGAAGTTTTCTTTACGTTTTTTACCGAAGAATAAGTGGGTACCCAAGTAACAATGCGATTTTGTTATAAGAAAATCTTTAAGAATACTAGTGATGGTTTTGCAATGTTTGTGATGTAGCCTAGGACTGAAATAGATTCCAAATTTTTGAAGGTTTACCATTTGTCCTGTAATTAAATTAAAAATGGAAAGGATTTCAAGTAGTTGTTTTGCTTCTCCCATGCCCGAGTGAAAAGTAAACGGTCGTCGGCATTGGATCATCCCATTGGAAGAAATGCTCCATTGTGGCCCAGTTATTCATATATGGAGACCAATGAGCATAGATCGATTGAGATGAGGATGATCCACATTCCCATGGGTTCATCAAGTATCCCATAAGATGGAAAGGACGTGGTATTTTCGGCATATGACTGAACTTTTTTTGGTGATCCTGTTGGAACTGGCTATGAAGTAAATTGATATTATTTGCGCTATAAACCATTTTTGTAGAGATATTTAGTGAAAAAGGTAATGCAAAGTGATTTAACACAACATTGTTTGGAAGAAAAATAATATCAGAAGCATTAGGTACTACTTGGTTTCCATTAAAAAATCATTATCTTCATCACCAAAGTAGTCAGAAATGGTTACCTCTGAAGGTCTAATGTCAGATTCTGATAAAAAATCATCATCATCTTCTTCTTATAAAAGATTCATATCAGGTTGTGCATCCGGTGGAGCAGGTGGTACTGGTTGATCAAGTTGTAGCGGGTAGAATACATCATCTTCATTTTGCAGGACTTCGACTTGGTGTTGAGCATGTTCAAAAGCCACACAATCATTTAACTTATGGCCAATTAATAATGCTACAAAAGCTACAGAAGATGAGAGGAAAGTCATGTAACTCGAAAGTGAGCCTTTTGATAAGGCCCATCTCAGATTTTGATGTTGAAGAGATCTCTAAACACCATTCCATATGTTAAAAAAGAAACTTTGTGCATTTCATGCTCATATTGGAATCTGTTTATGGAAATTTCTGGGCTTGCTTTTCTCACATAAATACCTCCTTTAACATTTTATTGGAATAACAAGGTATTTTTGACATCAAAACAATTTTTGTCTCTAAGATGGACGAATTTACCTATCAAGCAATGAGCTCAGAGTTTATGAATATTTTGAAATTGGGTTGGGGTTATTTCATCCAGAGAGAAATGCCTGCCATGACTGAGATTCAAGGATGTTTGTAACAGTTGAGTAAGTTGGTTTACATCTCCATGCCAAGGTTCAAACATGGTGATACACAAGGATAACAATAAACTACTCAAAAAGAAGGGACTGAGATGACAAAAGATTAACAAAAGAAAGCATGAAAGTCACAACTAAAGGTAAAAACAACAAGGGGTTCGATTGTGTATAGTTTTAAGGTTTGACTGAGACATGGCAGAAAGAAAATTCGTAGGTATTCGATGGATTGATTGTAGAATTGGAGAAGGGGAAACAAAGAAATCTATACTAAAACTATTTGTTTTGAAAGGGGTTAAGGATGACCAAAAGATTAATCGACAGATATAACTGGGTGAAGAATTTTTTTAACAAATTGCTTCAGACGAATTAAAAATTAAGAAAGATACGTGAGAAATAAATCAAGAACAAGAAAAATTCAATATCTAAACCACCAGAATCGATGCTAATCATCACCCGATAAAATCAATTAGGAAGATAAAGCAGAAGAACCGTAAAAATCTGGCTTTGAGAGATGTGGCTCTCTGAAGATTCAATCCCGTTTCTCACAAAAACGAGTCGATTTTTTCAGTAATCTCATAAATCCAACAGTATATTCCATATATGCAGAATATTCTATATATGGGTTTATCCTAATGTCATTAGGGCCCTGAACGAGACGAATTAACCCTACATAATCGGAGAAGAGATCGCAAAAATAAAAGATATATAGACGAGAAAAACTGGTTAAGCTGGGAGGATATGTATTTATTTTTTTAGTTTTTTAGATTTGAACCTAATTTTCCATCTCAGAAACACGGTGCAGGATATGGTGGCCTGCATGCCATCAGAACGGGTTCAGATAGTAGCACGACCAGATGGGACGTTGATCCCTGTATATGATCCTTCTCTACAGAATATTTACGTAACCCTATGTTGCTATAACTTGCACAGTTAAACGTTTAGAACAACTTCGGCGCGGGGTAAAAAAACTACGTTGGGTCCCACATAAATAGAGCGATGGTTAAAAGCGAAAAATCACAACAAAAAAAATACTCTGAGAAAGAGATACGACAGGAGAGAGAGGATGTTCGTTACGTTTTCATCTTCTTCTTCGTCTCCTCTTCATCTTTATTCCTCATCAGTATTTTCTAGGGTTCCAACCTATACAACATCAAGGAATTATTCAATAGCGTAGTAATCTGGTAATGGAAGAAGAGGAAGACAGATACAGATAAAGAGATATTGATTTTTTATTGAGAAGGAGGAGGAAAAAGAGATCGAAATGGGGAAAGAATCACTTTCGTTTCCCCGAAAGATCTTAAGGCGTCGAAATAAGAAGTCCACTGAGATGCAACCACAACAAATTGATAATAATAATAATATTAACTCTAATCCCAGCAATTTAGTTGGAGCTGTTCCGACTTCCTCAGCAAAACCTAAAAAGAAGACCGGTAATGCTAGATTATGGATGAAATTTAATCAGTTTGGTGAATCGGAGATCTTTGAATTGGATAAGAATGCTATTATTAAGCGTGTATCAATTCCTGCTCGGGACCTTAGAATCCTTGGTCCTGTCTTTTCTCAGTCTTCTAATATACTAGGTAATTCTTTTATTTTCTGATTTTAGTTTTTTTTTATTTTATTTAAACTTGAGTTACTGAGATTGTTTAATTTAGATATGATTTTGTATAGTATGGTAAATAACAGCAATAGAGAAAATCATATCAGAATAAGGATCTGATATGATTTTGTATACCTGATATGAAAGACACATATAGCATTGTGATTTCTTAACCAGAAACAGAAAGGGGAAACGAAATTCATCAGCAAATACTGTATCGACTAAATTGTACTAATTGATTGGTTAGTCTGACAGTAGGAGTACTTATTTAGCTTTACACTCCTCGCCAGTCCGTTCAGGTAACATACCTATAACCTACTTTAGGCAGAAGAGATAATAGAAGAAGCTGGACTGAGAGGATCTGGCATATCTATAGTCCCTTCCAATATCAGGACAACAAATGATTTCCAGTAACACAATCCCAAAGCAATAAACATCTGCCTTCGCTGTGACAGGTATGCTCTGGTACCTCTCAGGTGCAACATACCCTCTAGTTCCTCTCATTGGAGTGATTGTATATGTCTCGTCTTGCTTTGGTAGTTCAGCCTGTCTGAAGTCCACAATTTGGCGCCCTTGTTCTGGTCCATGAGTATGTTTGTGGCTTTATATCACAGTGGATAATCTGGTTTTCACATTCTTCATGCAATTAGAGAATGCCTCAGGCAACGCTCAGAGCAGTTTCCACTCTTTTTTTTGCAAGATGAGTGTTTTTCATATTTAAAGAGGAAGTCTGCTAGGGAGCCAATTATCATGTACTCATATTCCTATTAGTTCCCTTTTGGCAGTAACCTAACAGTTGAACCAAATTTTTGTAATAGGTTTTTCCTGTCGCCCTCATCTCAGCTAAAAATTCTCTTTCTCTTTCATCAACCATTTTCTCTAGTCTCTTGACGGCAATGCTTGTCTAGGTTGTATTTGAAAATATCCCTTTGTAGACAGTTCAAAAAAAAAAACCTTCCTAATACCTCCTCAAAATTATCTGTTGGTTGTTCAAGTTCCTCATAAGTAAATGATCAAAGAGAATCTCCACGTACAATCTAATGCTCGACTGTTTGAGGATCTTTTTGTAGGTCGATCGACGCCTGTAAATAATAAAACTACAACTCAATTGAGAAAGGGCAAAAATAACAAAACAAACAGTTACTGTTAAAATGTAAACTAAAACATCTTTTTTTCTATTCTTGCTTTGATTTTGAGTAAGGGTCTGATATAAATATAGTATATGATAGATAGCGACATACCATGTAAATTAAAGAACTGTCTACATTGCGTATGTTGAATTAGGTGCAAACAGAACATGCTTTCTCGATGGATGCTTTCTTTATCGAAGATCTGAATGTTAGATTGGTTATCACGTATTATGTAAATTTTAGGAATCAAGAAGATAATCATTCCATAACTGGGGATGTGAGTTCTTTAAGTTTTTATCTCACTCGATTTTGTAGGACAGGGTATATATATTCTGTTCTCACTGGCACGAAAAAGATAATAGTGTTTCCTCAATGCAAATGATGGTTCAAATTTGTGAGAAGGCAATTTAGACCGTTTTATACTATAACAGTGGATCTGTTTCGCGTTATTGCATTCATGAAAGAGTTCATGTCCACCAAGTTCTTTACTGGTCTTTTATATTTCTATTTCTGAAATGCAGCTAGGCATGTATGATATGATCATTTTAAGTTTTCTTTTTTTTTTTCCCGAGAAGTAATTAATTGGATTGTCTATCTATCTAGAGAAGTATTATTTAGTCCTTGGCTGTTTTTTTTTTTGCATTAGATCTTTTTCAATAATGCCTATAAACCTTTCTAGGACCGGTCTTCATCTGAAATGATTTTTATGTATATTGCTAGTTATTGATTAGTTTTTTTTTCCTTAGAGACAAATGTATACTGATTGTCTGTTGCATCGGAATTGCAGCCAGAGAGAAAGCAATGGTTGTCAATTTAGAATTTATAAAGGCTATAGTTACAGCTGAAGAAGTGTTGCTGCTAGATCCTCTTTGTCAGGAAGTTATTCCATTCGTTGAACAACTAAAGCAACAACTTCCTCATAAAAGCCAACCTAAGACTCATGAGGTCGGTCCTGAAGCAGCTGAAGGTCTGCAGTCTGAGCTTCCCTTTGAGTTTCAGGTGTTGGAGATTGCATTAGAGGTTGTATGTACGTACTTGGATTCCAGTGTGGCTGACCTAGAGAGGAACGCGTACCCTGTGTTGGATGAGCTGGCTAGGAATGTTAGCACCAAGAATCTTGAACTAGTACGAAATTTGAAAAGCACTCTCACTCGCCTGCTTGCTCGTGTCCAGAAGGTACATAACTTATTCTATGTATTTGAAGTTTATGAGCTGAATCATTTCTTGGTACAAGACTAAATTATTGTCTTTTAGTTTCTAAAAGATGGTGGAATTAATATTAGGGACTTAAAGAAGTAGTATGAAATGTAAGTGGCAGTCTAGCTTTCTCCATTTGTGGAAAAATGTGATTTTTCTTGTTTACTACTGCACCTTGAATACATAGCATTAGCTATGTTAAAATTATTTATAGGGAGCTCCATATGACCGTATCAGTGCATTTTCCACCAATGAATGAATTTGTTGCTCTTAATATATTAAATAACGAAAGCTATGAAATATGAACTAATACAAAGTTAAAAATGTGACAGTCGGGCAATTATAAATGAATAGCAGCTGTGTTAGCTAGTGAGGGTTCTTTAGTCACATGCGAATTGGAAGTAATAACATAATAACATAATCATCTGGAAGTTGGTAACTTTTTGTGACGTGATTCGCAAAAAGCACAAGAATATTGGAGGATCAGAGTTTAGAGACGCGCTTTAGGAAATAACTATTTCTAGGAATTAGTGTCCTGAGGACATTGTGGTTTATGTTGAGGAAGCTCCTTGAGTTCTTTCTGTGCTGTTCCTCTTTTCTTTCTCATTAGGATATAGGCTTGGCCTATACTGTTGACTTAGACTCCCTTGTTATTGCCAAACGAGAAAGAGATATCAACAACTTAACAGAATGAAAAGGTCAAAGCTAGTAGATGGAGGTCGAAAAGAAAGACGTGAAAATGTGGTTTTTGATTTGCCTTGGTGGGAGTCAGCTTCTAAAGTGTTAGCGTCTAATAGAAGCAAATATAATGTGGGGTATCCTGTGTTTGGACTTAACATTTAATTAATGTGGTAGCGAGTAACTCAAAATCAAAGGATTGAACTTCTGCAAATATGGGGAAGTCTTGCTGCAAGGAGTATTTGAGATTATTAAGAAGATGGGGGTGGTTGGAACTTGGAACATATTATAGAAGTATTTTCTTATCCAAATGTACAGTGACAAAGAGGTCGTAATACTTACTCCGGGAAAAAAAATAGGGACATGTAGACTAACAAAAATGAGTAATTTGATACCAGTGTGACATCCATTGCTCTTCCCTGTGGATCATTATATGATTGGGAGATATTTATTGTTATAAATGAGCTGCTGAAATCTTCTCCGTTGTGAAGGACAATGAGATTTGTATGATAATTCATAATTTCAATTTAAAACTTGATATCTCTGAAATCTGAGTGAACTGACGGAGAAATCATTAATAGTAGGCAAAGTTGTAAACTTCAATTTAATACCCTTTAATGCCATGTGTTACAATCTCCTTTTGATGGTATCAGTTTAGCAGAATAATTCTACTCCATACGTGGTTGCACATGTTACATATTCATAGTGGTGGGTGACAAACATATGCATTCTAGGTCTGGAGTGGGTCAGAGTTTCTTTTGAACTTGAAATTTCCTGTTGTTTTTATTTAGCAAGCCAACCCACCGAAGGTTTGAAATATCTATATTAAGCTCTTTCTTTATGCTTTCATTCATGAACAGGCTGTTACATTGTGTATATTTCCGTCCAACATCTGTACTCTTTTACGGTAATGCTTCAGCTAGTGTTGAATGGCCCTAATTCTTATGGCAGGTTAGGGATGAACTTGAACATCTTTTAGATGACAATGAGGATATGGCACAGTTATACTTAACAAGGAAGTTCATCCAGAATCAGCAGTCAGAAGCATTAATGGGGACCATGGGTTCAAACAGCAATATTACAATTGCACCTAACCTGCGAAGACTTGATTCTAATAAGAGTTCGAGTCTGATTACTAGCAATCGTTTCGATGATCATGATGATGTTGAGGATTTGGAGATGTTGCTGGAGGCTTATTTCATGCAGCTGGATGGGACTCGTAACAAAATATTGTCGGTAAGTTTACCTTGTTGGAGTAACGAGTAAGTAAAACTTTTTTTGATATTTTGGTTGGAGTGATACATCCTATATAACATACATTGTCTTTTTTTTTCATAATGCATCATGCAACCATCATGAGAGTTTAAAGCTAACTGCAACTATTTCTTGTGGTGCAATAAATCCTAGACTGCAAGAAACAGAGTTGAAAATGCCTACATAGAGTAAAACAAAAGCTCAAATAGTCAAATTCTTCTTCTTCTTTTTTATGTTAACTTTGAATAGTTATGTTTTTCTGAACATGCTGCATAGGTGAGAGAATATATTGATGATACAGAGGATTACGTCAACATCCAACTTGACAACCAAAGAAATGAACTCATTCAACTCCAGCTGACATTGACCATTGCTTCATTTGCCATAGCTGTTGAGACTCTGATTGCTGGTACTTTTGGTATGAACATTCCTTGTCTGCTTTACCGTATTGAAGGAATCTTTGGCCCTATTGTTGGAGGTAGTTCAGCTGGATGTTTCCTGATGTTCCTCCTTATGTTAGCTTATGCTAGATGGAAAAAGCTACTTGGGTCTTAATTTATCGTATTGTTGGAGGCTGTCCGGCTGGTTGTTTCTTAATGTGCCTCCTTATGTTTGCTTAGATGAAAAAAGCTACTTGGGTCTTAATTTGTCAGATTAATTATTTAGCTATATACAAAGACGTCGAAACTACAACATCTAGAGAAAGTGAAAAGGAAAAAAGAATGTTATTCTTCATGTTGGAAGGCTATCATTTAGCATCCCTGTCAAAGCCATGATTGTGTTGGCTTATAAATGTCCGGAAAAAATAATAGCAGTTGATAGGTAAATTATGGTAAAATATACAACAAGAAATTGAAAAGCAATGGTAGGAGAACACTGTTGATTTTTTATTTTATTTTTCTTACAATATGCGAATTTATTGTTTATTTGGTAACTTTTCTTGTGAATCCCATAGATTGATAGGATGGAATTCTCGTATGAAATCAGGTTTTGCTGAAATAAAATGCTTGCACTACATTGTGTGGATGTCAGATTCCTCTTATAACTTTTGTTGTTCTTGTATTTCTTGTGCTTTCTTAGCACTCTTGGAATGAATTTTGCCATTTAAAAAAAAAACTTATATTGTTATTCCGAGGTTACGTATCAGGTAGCCGATGTTCATAAGCCAGGGCAAATAGCGTGTGTGTGAAAACGGGGAAACTCAAGGAAAGGAAGGCTTCTGACTATTTTATGTGAATGTATATATGGTGCGTTCACTTTTCCCATGGCAAGTCCCACTGGTGAGGTATATGGACCTGAATCCCGAAGTCTATTTCACAACACATAAATTCACCCCCGAGAGTATAATTCCTCCTCATCTTCTAAATCAAAAGCAGCTAAACAAGAAGAATGCTCATTAAGGATTAAGGTAGAAGGATTAAGGATGAATATTGACATCTCAGTTCAAGCTAACAAGGTTACAATCGAAGGTGACACTCAAGTTGTAGTTAAACTTCCCCACGGTGAAAATCAACCCATTTCCTGGTAAATTAGCCTGGTGTTTTTTAGGGCGATTCAAAAAATATTTAGGGTGGCTTATTTATACCGATCCAACAGATGTGGCTATGGGATGTCCTAATGGTGAATAAAATATCATATATGCCCTTTCACTAATAAAAGTATAAAAACTAAACCTAAACTCATTTCATTCCTAACTAACTACCGATTGTTTTGAATTAGTTTCTCTTCTTCTTCTCTTCATTTTATCTACGGACTGTGCGAGGAAATTTTCAAAACCAATTCAATCTCATCGTATCGTCGTTAATCGCGTACCAATTCATCGTCAATAATTCAATCTAAAGATGGCTCGAAAGAAACAAACTACCCGTCAAGCCGATAATAATTATTGGCCAAATTTTGCCGAGAGAATAACAAACAGAGAGATTGTTGAAGAACATAGTGAAGAACACGAAGAATACGAACATGATGATCTAGATACGGAGACTGATTCTGACAATCAGCCTCTCCAGAACTATCTAATTGCTCCAATAAGGTAAGGGTTTACCATTATTTGTGTTTATTTTGCTTCAATTGAAGGAAATCGTCAATAGAATTTCAAGGGTTTTCAGTGAGTTCACATAATCGGTAGTTTCGTGTTTGTATTTATCTACCGATTATGGTCGTGTTCTTCATTACTCGAGCACATCGACCATAATCGGTAGTTAGATTTAGTCCTTAACTACCGAATGTGTTCCTGAACCAAAAATTAGGCTTAATCAGTAGTTAGAATTTGTCATTATCTACCGATTATAAATGTTCGGAATTCCCCAAGCACATCCATATAATTGGTAGTTAAAATTTGTCATTATCTACCGATTGTCTCTCTGTACTCAAATTTAGGCTTAATCGGTAGTTAATTTGATACCTAACTACCGATTATGTTACATGGTTTCAATCGGTAGATAATATATATCCATAGCTACCGATTATGTGTGTCCATAGATTAGAGTTTTCTGTTCCAATTTTTATGCATAATCAGTAGATAATCCATGTCCCGAGCTACCGATTATGGACAATCGGTTATTAGTTTATTTATTTTGCTACCGATTATATACAATCGGTTGATGTTTATGTTCTTTATCGACCGATTATATAGTGATTAAACGGTGTCTTATTAGAAATAATTGTTCTTTATTTTATTTTTTTAGGGAAAGGCGAGCTAAGCAAGCCCAAGATACAATTGTTTTGGGGCCTCGTCGTGAAGGGGGTAAGAAATTAACAGCTAGTGGAAGAAGAAAAAAGAGTGCTCACGGAATCTCTATCACCGAAGGAACTCAACCAAGTTTTCCAAGAGTTAGAAACCAAGAAGAAGGAGAACCAAGTGCTCCATAAGTTAGAAATCAAGAAGAAGGAGAACCAAGTTCTGCACAAGGAGAAGGACAAGGTACAAAGAAGGTAATTAAGAAAAAAAGAGGACACCAAGTCCCCGCCTCTTTGAAGATGAAAGGTATTGAAGCAGGCCAAATACCTGGGTTACCAAGAGATAGAGGAGATCTTTTATTTGGATACAAAGACTCTTGGGCCAAAAAAATTTATTCAACTTAGGTAATAATTATAAAACACAATTCTCGGTGACTTTGTCTTTTTATTCGTAGAAGTGTTAACCGTTAGTCTAATTATTTTATAATTCGTCGTGTATATTAGGACCATTCTGATGCAGTTCGTCTACTCGAACCTACAGCTGCACCAAAAAAATATGAGAGACTGGCCGTTAGATGGTGAGTGTGAAAGGTTCAAGCAAATTATTTATGACTCGGGGTTATCTACTGCTGCCGAGAATTCAATGTTAGAGCATGACCGAGTGTCGATATCTGCCTTGATAGAGAGAATGTATCCTGAGACTAATACCTTCCACATGACGTTTGGAGAGATGACGATCACCCCAGATGATGTGGTGCAGATTCTTAGTCTCGTTGACCATGGTACAGCCGTCAAGTTTGATTACGTAAAGCAGTTAAGCGGAGAACAACTTTATTTTTACACTCAGAAGTGCCTTGGTTGGGATCGAGCGACATCCGACGATGAGTTCAACCGGTGCTTTCGCTACAAAACTAGACAGTTCAGCATGGTCCACTTGATGAATATGTTCAAAGGCACCAAGGATAAAGAAGAAATGAATCCATCACTTAGCGACCACGAAGTGAATGCTGCGGCCACTGCATATCTGCTGTGTGTTTTGGGATGTGTCATTTTCCCCAATTGTAGTGGAAACCGGGTCGACGCCAACCTTCTACAACTATTGCATCCTCTCAATAAAGTTTGTGACTACTCGTAAGGCACAGCATGCCATGCGTTCTTGATGGAAGAGTTAAGAAAGGCATCGATGGAATCAACTAACCAAATTGCCGGGAACGTGAGCCTACTACAGGTATTTTGGTAACTCTATTGATGCTTTGATTGTTATTTATTTTTTTCTCTTATAAGAATCAATTTTCTCATACTTGGTTTGATATGTACACCAGACATGGATCTATGACCACTTCCCGTCCCTCGAGTTGGCCAAAGAGAATCTGGTATTGGAGAAAGGAACACCCATAAGAACAAAATAATCTTTGAAAAAAATAGTTCAAGGTCTAAGGAGCATGAGTTGATTTCTTTGAGGAGGAAATAGACTTGATGGCTTCCAAAGATGTATGATTTGATCCATACAAGGAAGACCGAGCTAGTGGATATATAACGGGAAGGTCTGAGTTGTCGTTTTACTATGGACCCTTGTGGCATCCCACTGGATATGTTATGTACAATGCCTCTAGGGTGATGCGTCAACTCGGTTTTGTACAAGAAGAACCTTGGAGTCATATGCGTGGCAGGTTCAAATTGGACATGGAGAATTCTGTATGTGGTAAGGACTCTATCACAATAGTTTACTCTGGTAACCCATTCGTTGAAGATTGGAATAACATGATGCAATATTTGATCAACGAGGGGAGACCTGTCAACCGAGGTTATGAAGTATATCCAGGTTATATGGAATGGCACCGGGAGGATTCTCATCTTCATGTGATCCGTGAAGATAAAGGAAAGACCATCAATGTTTCTGATTATCCTTGTATCATCAAAGACAAACCTTCGGGTTATGAGAGGCTAGTACATAATGTTCTTTCCGTTTGATTATAATATTACGGCTTAATATTTTAGATAATAATCGTTTGATTGTTATTGCATAAACACAAAAAAATAAGTTTATGTTTTTCTCCAAAAAGATTTCTGGGTGTATAAAGGAGGGAGTGCCTTTATCAGTTGAGAAGATGAAAGAGCATAAAGATCTAATAGATAACATTGATAATGAAGCTTATGCAAGTAAGTTTGGGGAAAAAGCTTCGTACAAGGCTAAGAGGCCAGCAACAAAGCCCATTAAAAGATTTGGTGGTTCATCGAGTGCTGATGGTGAATCCAATATCCATGATGCTGAAACATATGTCCCTGGTGCTCGTCGTCCTCGTACTAAAACCAACAAATCTAGAAATTAGATTTTGGTTGGCTTTTTAGAGAATATCATTATCGATTGATTTGTAAGAAACTTGTTTAATGTTCTAACATTATATTTACTTTATGGCTGATGAATGGATTACTTTACGGATGATGAATGAATTTTATGTTTTTTCTGTGAACTATCGATTGATTTGCTAGAGACTCATTTTAATAAATAACTTTGTCGGAATTTTTACAGTACAATCGGTAGATACTTGGTTTACATCAACTACCGATTAAGTACGTTGATCCACAATCGGTAGATAATTATCTACCGATTACACCTACTGATGGAACTGCTTGGTTTCTGGACACAATTTACATTATAATCGGTAGTTAAAAAAATTTCTTAGACTACCGATTATGTAATATGATTATTTTCAAAATTGTATAATTTTTTTAATTTTGAATTTGGGGCCACATTTATAATCGGTAGTTTATAAAATTTCATAGACTACCGATTATGGAGTTTGAAAATTTTCAAAATTGGAAAAAAAAATTTAATTTTGAATTTTGGGCAACATTTATAATCGGTAGTTAAGAATAGACTACCGATTATGGAATATGATTATTTTCAAAATTGGGTAATTTTTTCAATTTTGAATATAGGGCAACATCTATAATCGGAAGTTAAATTTTTTTCTTAGATTACCGATTATGGGTAATGAATATTTTTGAAATTTAAAAATTCTTTTAATTTAAATTTGGGGCAACATTTATAATCGGTAGTTAAAATATTTTTTATACTACCGGATATGGATAATATTAATTTTGGAAATTTTAAAAAAAATATTGATTTTAAATTTGGGGCAACATATACAATCGGTAGTAATTTTTTTTTTTGTAAGACTACCGATTATACCTGTTGAGGACAATCGGTAGTTAATTATGTACCGATTAAGATGATTAAACTGATTGGTTTCTGGACACATTTTACATTATAATCGGTAGTATTTTTTTTTAGACTACCGATTGTAAAAATCGGTAGATAATGGTGATCCCGATACTTCTGATTGTTTATATTCGTACGAACCTAGTGTACATATTTTCTGTACATTCTTGTTACACCAGGCCTCAACGACTCTTTTTTTTGGAAAAAAAAATCGTTAGGACTCTAATCTATATAAGGAGGGTGACCTCTTCTCATTTATGCACCTCAAATACATTTTAACTTTCCAACATCGAAGTAATCATCGTATAGATTAATGGCTCAACCGTTCACGGTAGAGGAAGATTTATCGCTATGTAGGCGCTATGTGCAATTCTATCCGAGGCAAGGAGAAGAACGTAGGCAAAATGGTGTAATGAGTATGAGTTATTTGGAGAGTATTTACGAACATTTTTGCGTTGACACCGGGAACCCCAATAACCGTAATACAGTTGATCTTTTTTGTCGATTTAATTGTACAAGCAGAGAAGTTGATCCATTTGTGAATTTAACTTATCTTGTCAATCGATATCGTTTGAGGGGTGAAACTAATGATGAAGTTATAGCGAGATCTCTCAAGGGATGACGACGATGGAAACGATCAAATTACTGTTACGAAGCTCATTTCAATATCATTAAGGTGATGGACAGATTCAACCTGTTTAATGTTCGTCCACGCCGCTTAAGGTGAAGGGAATTTTTCAAGACATAATATGAAAATAAAAATTAATACTCCCTCCGTTTCATGAAAAAAGTTACTTTTCCTGTTTGCACAATTGTTAAGGCAAGATGAGAGACAATACCTTTTATAATTTATTTCCAGATTTACCCTAACAAAAATTTTAATACTACATATATCTTTATAATGAGAATAATAACATTTCTTAAAATAACAAGGGTAGTTTTGAAAGTTTGTTATGTTAAAAATGAAAGTAACTCTTTTGTTGGAACAAAAATCTAAAGAGAAAGTAACTCTTTTCCTGAAACGGAGGGAGTATAATAATAGTGTAAAAAATCATTTATAGACAGAATACAAAACCTAATTAGCCTCTTTTTCTTCTCATTTCCTTCTATACCTCTTTATTCTTCTTCTTCTCTACCTATTCTTTTATTCCCTTTCCTTTTCCATTTCTTCTCCTCTACCGATTCTTCTACACCCTTTCCTTCTCCATTTCTTCTCATTCTCCATCGAAAATGGCTCCAAAAACTTTTCCTACACAATCAAAGAAGGGAAAGGAAAAGATGGTGATCGAAGAGTCCAAAATCATTGAAATCAATTCGTCAACTGATTCCGACGATATGACCCTCCATCAATCTCAAAAAACCCAGAAAAAGTAAGTTACTTCGGTAGAAATCATGATAATTTTTTTATGTTTTTAGTCATTACTTTGAAGAAATCACGATAATTCTTTTTTATAATTTTCTGAAACGACGCATAATCGGTAGAAATCTGGCGAACTTTATCTACCGATTATGCCTCGAGTTCATCATTCTTGAAGAACATCATGCACAATTGGTAGATATTGCATAATTTTATCTACCGATTATATATTGTGTTTTAGATAAACCAGTTTTAGGGCTACACACAATCGATTGCATATAATCAGACATATATTGAGAACACGACCTATCGATTGTGTGTAATCTGTTGATATTGCACAATTTTAACTACCAATTATGTGCTTTTTTATTTTATAATATCTACTGTGTATGTTCATTAGGGTTATGGATGAAGTTCTTTCTCCGCCTGAAAAGACTGAAATGCTTTCCTGTCCTCTTTTCAATTTTCCGAAAGAAGTTACTCCTGAAGAAATATATCAAATGATGCTGGATGATCCAGATTTTTCACAAATGATAAACGATCATGATTGTTGGTGGAACAGTCCTGACAATCCCCTCAACTACGTCGAAGTTCCATCTTCGGATGAAGGATCTGAGGCAGAAATGATTTGAAGGATGGAGGCCGATCTGACCTTTGATCCTCGACTCTTTTTCAGGGAGAAAGACTTTTCAGGCTAAACCCATACTATAACGAAGTTGGTGAGTACATAGGTCCAGTTGGGGAAGATGAAGTTGTTGTTGATCCTAAGGAGAAGGAGAAGGATAAGAAGAAGAAGCGAGTTGATACTAGGACCAAGTCGAGAGTAACAAGGAGTGGAAGAATTTCATGAGATCAATGAGATTGATCACTTTGAATATCTATGATGTGTTTTGTTTCGTTTTTTGGATGTTTTAAGTTATTTTGAATAAGTTTTCTGAATAATATGTAGTAAGTGATGAACATGGTATGTTGAAATAGTATTATGAAGTTAGATGTTAAGTAAAATCTACATAATCGGTAGATAACTATGTTTCTATATTACCGATTAAATACAATCGGTAGTTATTAATTTCCCGTACTACCGATTAACCACAATCGGTAGTTATTTATGTTCACTTACTACCGATTATGGCAAGAAAAAATTTGTACAAAAAAACAAGTATAATCGGTAGATAAATTTGATCTTTAAAATACCTATTATAAAGTTTAAAATTTTAAAGTTTAATTCAATTTTGGATACAATCGGAAGATATAAGTTTTCAGCCACTACCGATTGTGAAAGATGAAGAGTTAGAAATTTTGTAAGTTTTGAGAAATTTATTTTTGGGGCGACACCTATAATCGGTAGATATGGTACTCCATTAAACTACCGATTATGAAATCAAAATCCAAAAAAGATTCAGTCTGGGAATTTTGTACAATCTGTAGTAATAAAAATCACGAGACTACCGATTATACCATTATTTTGGCACATGAATGTATAATCGGTAGATATGGAACTTCATTATCTACTGATTCTGGGACGTCCATGACATTAAATGCATACAAAAATGATTTTTTTTAACGATCTAAATGCATACAAAGTGGGTTTTTCATGATGTTTCTCACTTCTTCCTCATACTCATCCATGTTAGTTATTGATTTTAGGTAAAACCTAGTTTTCTCAAACTTCTTCTTCTTCTTCTTCTTCTCTCACTCTCTATTTCTATTCTAAAACTATAATCAAATTCATCATCAAACACTAACTATAACCAAATTAATTAACTAATTAATCAACATTACCACTAATTAAGTAAGGACACATTAGCCATTAAAGAAAATATATGGATAAAGAATGTGTTGATATTACTTCATAGTGACCTTATTTTATCTTATTAGTTACCCCAAATTCCTTTTGTGTTGCCCTCAAAAATGCCAGGCAAATTAGATCATACTGATCAACTGACTTTCCGTTGTGCTTAAAAAAAAAAACTGAGTCCCGCTCCCACCTTGTTAACAGTCCCTTGACTCCCTTCACCTTCCTTTTATTTCTCCTTTTATTAGTTTCTAAGGCTTATATACTCCGTCTTTGTTTGTTTTTCCTTTTTTTATAAGAAAACAAAAATAAACAAATAAACAAAAATTAAAATAAATCTCTGTTTCTCTATTCTTTGGGTTCTTGCTTTATAAAACTCTGCACTGATTACGTTATACTCGGATAGTCCATCATTAATAATGCAGACAACATACTACAATATATTAATAATATTAAAATAATCATAAATTTTGATTACGCTGTTTAACAATCAACAAATATGTTTCGGATTAACTTTTACATTTTACCAATTTCCATGTCAAGTTGGTCAAGTTAGCACACGATGCGTTCAGTCTAAAGATGAACCCTATTATTGGGGCTGCACATTTTTAATCTTAGAGACTATAATGGATTAAAATTTCTAAAAATATGGATAGGGACCTAACGTAAACTAAAAATCAATAATACCCTTTGATTAGTATTATTATCTTACTATCCTTCCTCCATAAGAATCTAAATCTAACATAAATCTAAAAAACAAAATCAAAGTATAAATCTAACTCCTCCTCTCTATCTTTTTTCTTCCTAACCTCCTTTTTTTTCATCGGGCAATAGAAAAAAGAAAAAAATTCAATTTGATTCTCAAGATGAGAAGATCAAGAGTGACAAGATTAGGAAGACTCGGTTTGAATCCACCATCAATTATTTATGAAAGAGGTGTAGTTGTTGATCCACCATCAGCTGATTACATTGATTCGGTAAATGGAGAAATTCAATCACCAGTGAATGCTATCGAAATGTGTGCTATTAGGTAAGAATCAAAAACCCATTGTTTATATTAGATTTGTATTGAATAAATTGGCTTGATTGATGAAGTTAGGATTTTTTTAAAAAAATCTGAACCGTATACGGCTAGGTCGACCAAATTTCTCAACCATAAATAGTTCTTTATGGTGGGGTTAAGATGAACTCTCAGTCGTAGATTTAATTTACGGTTGGGAAAAGATGAACTCCCAACCGTAAATAATATCCTACGGCTTGTTTTTCCTAGCCGTAAGTCAATCTGGATTTTAGAGTGTTTGGGTATTTATGCCATTCTTACGGTTAAAAAATCTTAACATTCCCAACCGTAAGTCTAGTTACCATTGTGTTGTATAGTTTTTACTAGTCGTAAATATAAATGTGAAACTTAATTTTTCCCAATTTTTCCTTGTTTAACACAATTTTAGGAATCGAACAAAGTGGTTGGTCAAGTACTTGAGCCGTTCCGTTGAAGATGGGAAATCATTGAGTGTTGAAAAAAAAGAACAATTCTACAAGGGTCTAAAGAGATAGCTAAATCTGACGAGGATGTCCAAGAGAATGTTGTCGTAGTGGATGAATGACTTATGGAATCCTACAGGGGCTTAAAGCGATAGCTAAACCTGACGAGGATGTCCAAGAGAATGTTGTCGTAGTGGATGAAAGACTTATGGAGTTGTTAAACCTTATTGTTTTTATCTTTTTCTATCTAAGACTTACTTTGTTGTAGTGTGGTTGATTACGGATTTGAACATTGCCTTTGTTTTACTAGTTTTCTTATTATGAACATGCATTTCTTAATATAACTTGAATGAATGGATTGTAGTTTCTTTTTTATTGTTAAGTGATTCAAGGTATAAATAGATGAAAAAACTCAACTCATGGTCACTTATGGCTAGGTGTCCACCATAAAAACCAACCGTAAAAACCTTAGGAGTTGCCTACGGCTAGGTTTTTACACTTATCTAGCCGTAAGTGACCTTTAGTTTTTAAAATACGGCTAGGTTTTAACACTGACCTAGCCGTAAGTGACCCTGAGTTTTATACGACGGCTAGGTTTGTGAATAAAGCTGACTGTAATTGCCCATGATACTTGTTTGGTTTTGAACGTCGTAAAATCATTCAATTGATTACATTAAAGGCAAACATCAATGAAATAGAATAGATATTTCATAACGTTACATTAAAGGAAAAGGCATACATCGTTCACAACGTTTACATTAAAGGAACAACTGAAGAAAATGAAATATAATAGATCATTAGATCACACTTAA
>JAJJMC010019063.1:4197052-4320155 GCA_023531435.1 Papaver californicum
AATTATATAGGTTGAAATCATAAGTACTTTCTTCCAAAATACAATAACAATCCTCATGCTTAAACTTTTTCCATTGAATCTTTCATATATGTCGAGAGCCATCACCCACTGAAAAAACAAATCAATTATAAGTTTGTATGTTTGAAAACTATTTTTGATGAACGACTTACTGATTGACATACTTACTCTTGAAACAATGGATTTGGTGGGATAAGCTTCCTTTACAACTTTCATTTCCTGTTTCAAAGCTTCTCATCGTTGAAATAGCTTTTCGAACCTTTTCTTAATGAGTTTGAACGTCCTATCATTACGATTTCTGTCTAATCCCATAATTGTTCCTATTGCGATACGAACCGTCTCCTTCTCATAATTTGATGCTATCATTACCGGATTTTCTTCAACCATCGTACCTTTTCCTTTAACATAAAACATCCTTCTTGCTAATTCTTTAATACCAATTTTAGAAGAATCAACTTTAAAGGTTGAACTTCTTTGGGAGGAAAGCTCCGGACCCTTTCCTTTTATATTTCTAACGATTGGTGCGCCTTGTTCTATTTTACTCTGACTCCGTTTATTTGTATTCGTAACTTTTCCTTTCACATCCTCCTCCTATACATGGCTCTCAAGTGCTCAAAACCCGAAGGCTCTCTTTGATTTGAAACTCCCATCTTTGCATTCTTTTTCAACAATTTTGCATTCTCTTGGACTATTTTCTTCGCATATTTTCTATCTTCTTTCCTTGTCTTTTTAGGAGTAGGTCTACCCTTTCCTTGTCTCTTTTTTTGTTCCATAATATCGTCTTTAGTGAAAGGGCGGTTAAATTTCCGCAACTCGTACAACCAAATTTGTCTTTGAGGTGGATTCAATGAAGCGTACTTGTCAAAAAAGTCTTTGTGAGTCTTGGTATCGCAAAACATATCACCTAAGCCTTCATTTAGTAATGGATCGTTGAATGAAAGTTGTTTCCAAAAAGGATCCACATCTTCGATTGGGACCACTTGTTCTTCGTACCTAGCTATCACATGCTGACATGGAAGTCCCAAAGCCGACATGTTGGGACATATACACTCTTCACCCGGAATATGAGTTTTTATCTCATCAACTTCGCACATTATTTTCTCTATGGACCAATGAGAGACATGGTATGTTATTCCTCGTAGCCAAGGGTTGTCCAAATAGACAACATGCTTTCTAGATCAACTAAATTCAAAGAGCCCTTGGATTCATTCGACGCTTGAAGTAGTCTTCGATATCATCAAACAACACAACAAATCCACCATCGCACCCATTTAGCTTCCTCTTGAATCTATTGTGAGATTTCTCGACCCTGCTAGTCGCTTGGTTGTCATAGTGTTTTTGTTTGTTTACCCACGCGCTAACAAACTTCTGATTGTGGAGATACATTCTTCAAATACTTTAGAACATCCGGGTAGCTTTTCCGATGGGCCATTAGCATATACTCATTTTGAAATTAATTTTCTTCCATCATCGACCAAGTCAAAGTATCTCACTCTAAGCTAAAACTAGTCCATTTAACCTTGACTACTTTGTGGCTTTCCTCGATTTTGTCTTTCTACACTTGTTTGTTTTCTACCGGTAGTTTGTTAATCCTCGCCATTTCAGTTTTTCTTGGTGGTACAATTTTGGGCTTGCAATTGGTTTGGACATTATTCCATATATCGAACTTGCATAGAAGATGATGTGCGTCGGAAAAAACACGTTCTATCGCACTCATCAATGCTTGCTCCTTATCCGTGATCACCACCTTGGGAGTATATCCCTCTTGGTAGAATAACTTTACATTTTGTACTGCCCACATGTAACTTTCCTCAGTCTCATCTTGTAATTAACAAAACCCAACACTAAAAGGCGACTTCGTCGATGTTTGCCCGACAAAGTTCAATATCAGTATCTTATATTTGTTCGTTTTATAAGTGCAATCCATAAAAACAATTTGATGGAAGCATCTTGCCAATGTTACAAACTCCGGATGGGCCAACAAAAGATATATCACTTCCCCATTCTCATATTTATCATACACGACCGTGTATTTCGCCTTTTCCCCCAAATATAATAATTGTTGCATAAGTTCTCTATTTTGCCATTGCTCACTTTTCAGTTTTTCTCTTGCATTGTAGATGGTAGTCAAGGTAGATGAGTTATTCTTGTTTAATGTCTTCACACTATAAAGGATATCAATAGGTCTTGCGCGTTGTTGACTCAACACATTAACTAGCTCCCTCTCTTAGGGGTTGAGCTTTGTCGCATAAGGATGGTTGATCAAACTCTCCGGAATTGGGTGGTTATGAAATCTGGATACCACCACACTTTCTTGACCTTGTTGTACTTAAATTGAAGCTTAAAAGGGCAATCACACTTCTTTGTATGATGCACTCCCCTCTTCCTCGTGCTATTTGGTTTATATACAAAATCATTTCTTTGATGCCTCTTGTACTTACCACTACTCTCGTAAACCATTTGAAAGGAGGTGGGTCTTACCTGATTATTTTGTACTATAACGTACATCTTTTTCAACCCTTGTTCTCGAGCACATTTCTTTGCATCGTTTATATGTTCCCATTCAAAGTTATTGGCGTAGTGATCACTTGTATCCTCACTCAACACGCTAACAGTTGGGGGTTGATCTTCCATTGGTTCAGGTATGGGCTCCATCTAAAAATAATGAAACATAGTCGTAAGAAAATCAGGAAAAACCATCTCAACACCCTCATTACGGCTGGGTCAACAACTAAAAACCTAACCGTAACAACCTTTTTACGGCCAGATTTGGCACATACGCTAGCTGTATACGAGCCTGATTTTTTGTTATGGTTGGCATTTTCAGTCGTAAACATCCTACGACCAGCTTTATTACAATTGCCGACTATAAACGACCCTGAGTTTGGTTTACGTCCAGCTTTTCCAGCCGTAGTGGATAGCATTTAATATGCCCATACAACTAAGGTTGGGTTCTCGTGGGCATGACCTAGCCTTATGTATGTTCTACGGCTAGGAGTTCTTATTTATCCAGCTATATATCATAATTTACGGCTGGAAGTTCATCTTTTCCCAACCATAGATACCTTATACGACTAGGAAACCATGAACTCCCGGTCGTAATTAGTCTACGTCCGGGATTTGGGGGTTTTCTGACGGCGTAAAATCAAACTTTCTACGTACTTTAAGCAACATGAAACAAAAACTGTATTGGAGTTAAGTTATGTGTATACCTGACTAGTCTGAGCTTTATTTTCTTCATATTTTTGGCTTGGATCTTCAAAATCATAATAAGGTTCATATTCTTGAGTTTAGGTTTAAAACTCTTGATTATCTAGAAAATCAGCCTCTCCGGATCATTGTTTTGTTGTATGAATATCTTTTTTGATTTAAAAGAAAAGGATTCACCTACCTCATAACTCTTGTTAGAATCACTTCTTTGGATGTTAAAACCAAAATTTCTAGGTTAAAAAAAAAATTCTTCTTTTTTTTTCCACTTCTTATTCTTCTCCCAAAAAAAAAAAATGATTTTAATTTTTTATTAACTTTAAACTAAATCGTTAAACTAATCAACTAACTAATTAATTAGTTTAGTATTAACTTAAAAAATAATTAGATAAGAGATATTAAGGGTTGGTTACAAGATAACCCTATTTTATTATCTTGTAAGCCCCTAAAAAAAGTCTGCAGCCCCAATATAAGTTTCTAAGGATTCTAGATTCTAAACACAAGCACTAGCATAGGCTTTCACTTGGACGAGTTGCATAATCTTTTATTCCTTTGATAAAACTGAAAACCAGCCTGTAGCGTAATTGGATGAGTTACATAACTTTTATCCCTCTGATAAAACCGAAAACCAGCCTGGTCATACCGTAAAAAAAAAAGAAAATTGAACAATGTTTTCGGTTTGCAACTCAAGTTATGATGTTGGAACTACATACTGAAACAATGAAGAAGCAAAACATATTATCTAGGTAAAACCCAAGCAACTTAAACAGGTCCTGTTCTTATTGCATGATCCAAATCGGCAATCAAATCATTAACGTCCTCAATTCCTACAGATATACGCACAAGATCTTCTGTCAAACCCCTCGATTCCCGAACTGCGGAGGGTATGCTTGCATGGGACATGAAGCAGGGCATGCTTATGAGTGACTTCACACTTCCTGCATAACAGTGGAGAAAGGAAATTTTAAATCAACAGTAAATATTCTGGGTTTCACAGTCATGCTTTACTTCAAAAGAATAAAAATTAATGTTTCCCATCACTTTATATTTAGTAGTAGGAAGGATGATTACCGAAACTGACGGTGATGTTGAAGTACTTGGTTGCTTCCACAATGTGTTTCGACAGTGCTAAAGACCCCGTCAAAAAGCTCAGCACAGAACCGGCTCCCTTTGCCTGAAAGAGGAACGCAAAGTAAAAATAAGAATTCTTTAACTTTCATAACAAAACTTAATAAAAACTAGGTGACGCTTATAATATCAAATCTCATCAAGCCCGCTTTAATTGTACTTCTCTTTATCAGCATGATAAATTCTGTCATTTTATAAGATAAATGAAAAGTAGACTGCAAAGTCAAGTCGGGCGCTAATTTTACTTTGAGTGAGACTGAATGGTAGTTTCTATCACTAATCGAGTCAAGCAGAAGATCTTAGATTGCGCTGTAATCAGAACCTTACATTTGACTGACAAAATATGAAAGTTACAGGAATCATGATCAATACCTGAGAATAGTGCAAAGAGCTTCCAGGATGGCCAGGAAGACCAGCATAGTTCACTTTCTTCACTCGAGAATTTGAAAATAGATATTCAGCAATCTTTTGGGCATTCTCCTATGAAAATATGACGGCAATCTCCAATTACAACACAAATCAGAAACTTAAACTGAAAACAAACATCAGCTGACTAATTACGGACCTGCTGTTTCTCAACGCGTAAAGACATGGTTTTAATGCCCCGCAAGCAAATCCAACAGTCAAACGGAGCTAATGCAGCTCCCTCTGCATTTTGTAGAAAGGCTATTTGCTTTGCCAAGCTGGCGAAATTACCATACCACAGTAAACATGCAGTTCAGTACTTTAGCCACAAAATATGTAAAGCGTGTAGCCAAAGAAGTAAAACAGTCAAAAGGAACTATAACCAGCAAAGAATAAGCGAGGATAGTTTTGATAAGACACTTAAGCATAAGTTCTATAGCATTGAGATTTTATTTGGACATCTACAACTCCTTCAAGAGTGACAGTGTTCCAGTCAATAATTTAGTTAGAACTTAAGTGCTGAATAATCCAGATTGACGACAAATTATCTGTAAGAAAAGATACAAAAGACAGATCATATGAACGTCTGTATTTTTGAAAATTTAACATGTTCTCAATTAAAGAAAGCAAACGATATGGATGCGGCAAAATCACTCAATGAAAACCTCAATTCTTGATTCAATAAAGTAAAGATGTCTATCACATGCAGTCAAAAGCTTATTGTGGAAGCTGCATACCTTTCTCCCTTGACAGCAAGGACTCCTGCCATGACATCAGCATGCCCGGATATAAATTTGGTAGCCGAGTGCATTACAATGTCTGCAACAATGGAAATTAATTAGTAACAGCCTAAAACTGAAACTTCATTAACATTGTTCAACTGGTAATATTAGCCAAATATACATGCAATCACCTGCTCCAAGTTCCAATGGCTGTGACAATACAGGAGACATGATACTGTTATCCACCAGCAAAAGAGAACCATTATCATGAGCAATCTCAGCAATTTTCTGAAAATGAAAATAAATAATGTAAAAGGCAGCTATTTTTGAGAAGGAAAACAGTAACATTCGTTTTTTCATCATTTTAACAAGACATTTTAGGAAATCAACCAAAAAAACAGACATTTCAGGAAATGGAATGTCATGGCCACTTTGCCTTCAAAAATGGTGCAATAAGACATGGTTCAAGATAACTAAACCTCCCGAAGTTATCTCATTCAAGTTTGCATGTTACATACGTGGAACTGGTAACTTGGCTTCGACGAAGAGCATAATCATCCCACATGAAGATAACTAGAAGTTAATAGTGCTAGAAGAACATTAATGTATATACAGAAATATTGGTTTGTTGCCTTGCTGTAAATGGTTGGATCATGTGAATTAGTCCTAAGTGCAACTCCTATCAGTTCCCTCAATTAATGGAACCAAGCGCAAAAAACTTACGGTGAAAGCTGAAGGGAAACTAGGCAACTTAGTGAGTTCTGTTAAGTTTTTGTAATTGTGTTAAGCATTATGGTGTCCTTCTCTTTACCAGGGATCTATAGGCACAAGGCGTACCTCTAGCTACTTGGTCAACAAATCATAGCTTCTGTCCCTTTTTCCATTTTTTTGACCTGTTGACTACTCAACCTCCCGCTCCAAAGCCATGCCTAAAAGGATCATGGGTTTAACATGTTTAAACTAAACACAGATGGGTCCTGGAGACAGAGGCAGTACATGCAGTTAAGTAGCATTGGGCCTACCAAATGGTGGTGTTAAAGTAGCAAACATGCTGGATAAAGGAATAAAAAGACAAAAGCGGAAGCAACAACGAAACACCACCACCTTGCATAATAAATCAAAACACGCGAGTTAAATTGTAAGAATTCACAATATGACTCTTCTTAGGCATAACATCTCATAAAACTAGTATGCCACTATTCAATAATAGAAATTTTCAAATTTCTTACGCGTATATCACAGATCTGTAGGCGAGGGTTAGTTGGACTCTCCAACCACACTAGCTTTGTCAAGGGACCAATAGAAGATGCAACCTCACTTAGATCAGACATATTAACACGCCTGCACATTGAAACTAACATTGTCAAAACGTTGTTACATTTGATACTAGTAAAAAACACAAGAAGAGAAAGTGAACTAACTTCACAACTACTCCTTTTCCTGGAAGTACATGTGAAAGTAACCGATCTGAGCCACCATATATATCATCTCCGGCAAGAATTTCCTGGCCTGCAATTGAAAGATTTCCTTGATCACTATATACCGAATTTGGACGTGGCAAAAGCAAATCCTCATCAAATTAGAGAATTGGGATGTGTGGGTAAAAACCAGTTTCAACAAGATGGGTCACAGTAGCCAAAGCCGCCATTCCAGTTGTAAAGCAAAATGCACGATCGGCCTTATCAAGCTTGGCTAGAAGCCTAACCATTTGCAAACACAAAAAGCTTATAAAAGTAGCCTTGTGAATTGTCAAGATCCGTGATAGACAAAGAAACAATTAATCACACCTTTCCAGTACGTCTCGAGTAGGATTTCCACTTCTAGTATAGTCATAAAGGCCATTTTCTGTTCCAGAAGGCTGTATTACAATGCAACGTGAATAGATAAAAGCAGTAGAATACAAAATTATATGACTTGAGATTGTTCTACCAGATGGAATACACATACACATACATTTTGAATACCATGGATGCAGTTTGTTTGTTTGTTTGAGAGAGAAAGGTTAAAGTTTTATTGAGAAGTGCTTTAAAAGCACAAAAAGAAAACAGAAAGGGGAAGAAGAAGCACAATCTAGCGTGACGCTGGTGGGAGAAAGTAGCTAAATCCAGTCAAACCACACAAAACAACCAAGAAAAACTAGGCAACCCATAACACAGGCAACAAACAAAACCACCCTACGAATGAATCTAATAAGACATGAATTCTATCATATACTACCATTCATACTAATGAATGAAACTCTGAAATGTTTATACACGAATCTAATAAGACATAAATCCCTGATATTTGCACATGAACAACAGTGCACAATTGTAGAACTGAAATATACTTTCCTTACAACATGTAAATAAATTCCAGATTGTGAATGTCTGTTTGAGTTACTACCTGCTTAAAGGTAGCCGTTTGATAAAGAGGTGTACTGGAGGCACCATAAGGATCAAAAGGATTCTCAAAGTTCAATAAAATTGTGGAAACACTTGGTTCCTTATTCGACTCCATTCCTGCAGTCAATCAACAACTAACATGGTGAGCAAATGAAATGAACTCCTCAAACACCCAAATGCAGAACTAAAACTGGACCAACCATTTAAGCTTTCAGGGACATCATCTACCAAAACAGATGGCCTAACATCCATATCTCTTTCAATAGAGCAATGCAATTCAAATTTCTTAGGAAAAACTGATGGAAACACCTTCCTGCTTAACGCAAACCTCCCCAAATGAACTCCACGTGACAAGCCCTAAAAGGTATTTAAATGAAAAAAAATCAAGGTAAGAAAGAGAGGACAGTAAGCTTGTCAACTCATAATACCAGAAGAAATAGTGAGATAAAAGTTCTACCTGGTGAGTGAGGTTAGAAGAAAGAGAGCAGAATGAAGGGTTGAAAGTGGAAGTAGCCATTAATAGAAGTTGAAATGCAGGAGAAATCTATGGTTTCTGTTCAAGCATTACATAAATACAATTCCACCGGTATTGGAGAAGACCCTTTTCAGCTCTTCAATAATTCTTTGATAAACTGTAACCAGGCAGGCTAATCGGAGAGCACCAGAAGTTGGACACTAATCCAGTTTCCTCCAACTACATCAGATTTCATAATGTAAGCTTTAATATTATGAGTTTGAGGACATGGGAAGAGCAGCTTTGTGAAAAGATGGTTACTTATGAAATTAGTGAAGTTTGTGAGAAATGTTAATAAAGATGTAAACTTAGCAATCAGCAATGGGTTTTAATCAAAACCCTTGTAGTAAATTATGGTTTTGGGAAGCTCAGTGTTGTAAGATACCGAATAGCATTTAAACAAAAAAGAGAGAAAGAAAGAGAGATAGACCTGCTGGATAAGTGGCTTGAGCTAATGATACGATTCTGCAAGTTTCAAACTGAAGAAGACCCGAGCTTCCTTAATGATCTTCTTCTACCCCCAAATGTGGAAAGGTTTTCGATTATTCTTTACCCACACACCTACTAATTTAGGAGTAGTACTATTTCTCTTCTCAAAACCCTAGACTGTCTATTTTTAAATTAAGGAGTAATTGATGATAGTTTTGGTCAGATCTGCTGGTGCTGGGTCTGTTCAGAAGGCAGACTCATATCTATCTGGCATCAAAATTTAGGCATACTGATAAAATGAATTTACAGTTTTGAGTTTTAACCATATCTAAGGGGCATAAAAAGTTAGGTTTGGTATTGTTTTTATTTTAGTTTTGATAAACATTTTATAAAATACTTTTTATACAAAGCACTAAAAATTTGAGGAAGAAAAGTTTTAAAAAGTTTTAAAACAGAATCTATGTTCCACCCTATTTTTAATACCTGATTTTTCTTTTTTAACCATTTTTTTTATAAATGACAAAACTTACTTTTAAATCTTTTACAATCAATATATACATCTTCTATATCATATAATATATTTTAAAGATTATTATCTTCAATTTCAATATACATTTTATATATAATTTTAATGATGTTTTCTTATATTCATAAATGATTTGTATACAACTGATGTTCTATACAAAAAATAGATATGTAATAAACCTATAAAAAAATTATCAATAATAAAAAAGATCAAATATTAAATAATTATCTAATTTTAGTTTAACTTTTTTCTTTCAAAATTATATCAATAATAAAAATATGGTTATTCAAAATAATATTTTTTAACGATAATAACGATAATTATAGTATATATAAATTAAGAGCCAAATATCTATGTACATATATATTTCTTTATTTATTTATTTTTAAAATTTATAAATTAAAATAAAAGTATTTTGAAAGATATGTCTGTTTTTGTCATTTGTCACAACAAGAATTGTTGAAGCTGATATTTTACCGAACACAATTTGATCATTTTTTTAATCAGGTCTAGCTTTTAATTTTTATAGTTTACCAAACGTTCAACTGTTTTTTTTACACAACACAGCACAACAACGCACAGAAGAAAAGCGCTTTTACAAATCTCACAGCAATACTAAACTAAGCCTACGTTTGTTCAGAAGGAAAGTTCATATTTATTTAAAATATTACATTGTTGTGTGGGAGGAGATTTCTTGTCGTCGGAGTAAGCAAAATGAGACCAACCACGAGTACAAATCCTCATGCACTCTCAAACCTACATACATACTCTAATCACTCCACCAGCCTCCGAACAACCTTGGCTCTGCACAGGAATCTACGGTCCGCCTCACCCAAATGCTAGAAAGGATTTATGGCACGACTTCCCAATGATCTTCCATAATACAGACACTCCCTGGAAGCTCATAGGAGACTTCAACGAGGTCTTGGACCAATCAGATAAAAAAAAGAAAAAAAGGTCAATCACCTTCATCCAAACTCAGGCTTTCTTAAATATGATTGATGAAATGGGATCCCTTGACCTGGGTTTCGAGGAGACCCATTCACTTGGATAAATAGACAGCAAGGACAAGAATCATCATGGAACATCTGGATAAATCCATAGCCATTCGGCATTAGAGAACGGCCAACCCACATGCAGGAGTCACCCATCTGCCCCCGAATAGCTTCAGATCATACTCCAATTTTACTCCAGATAAGAGCAATGGACTGGAAAGGAACCAAAAATTACAAATCCAAACATATCTGGCTGACGCACCCACATTTACAACAACTAGTCCAATCGGCTTGGACCAGGAGACAAGACAGAGAACCCGCGTTAGGATTGTAATTAAACTCATAACAACCAACCAAATACTTATCGGATGGAGCAAAGAAACTGTTAGCCACTTACCGGCATTGATCAAAAAATCAACGACTCATATAAAAATGGCACAACATCAATGTTCAACCTGAAACGGAAAAGAACTGGAATATTGGTTACAACAAGAAAAACAACTCAAAAATCATCATATAACCTTTCTCTAGTGCGATGCAACCTACTGGCAGCAACGATCCAAAATCCAATGGTTGCAATCAGGTGATAGTAACAGAACCTTCTTTCATACAAAAGCAACTATACACCGAGGAATCAACAACACACAACTACTACAAGACCAAAAAATTTTTTGGCTAAATTATAAAAATGTCGTCATCCATCTTATGATTGATCACTTCACGGAACAATATACGGCGCTAAATATGATTATTGATGAAGACTTATTTACAGCAATCACCCCCAGGATGACAGAACGACAATGTACTCTACTTACAAGTCATACAAGAAGAAATAAAACAAGCTTTATTTTCCATTGGTTCAAAGCGTGCACCGGGACTGGGACAAGTAAATTTTACAAAGTTTTATGGGATACTACCCATATCCAAATAATATTTATGGTACGAAGCTTTTTCGTTTCCCTAAATATGCATCCACTCATGAATCACACAAACATCATGTTGATTTCTAAAGTGGATCACCTATCAAAACCATCACAATTCAGGCCTATAGGACTATGCAATGTCTCATAAAAATTATTCCAAAAATCCTAGTAAACCACATAAGACTTCTTCTCCTTTATGATAAGCCCATACCAAAGTTCTTTTTCCCCTCAAAGATCCATTTATGGTGATATAACAATCCCCTGATAACTATTCGACCATATTAGATCCTCGACATTTACCAAAGATCCAAAATTTGCTCTGAAACTAGACATACAAAAAGCCTATGATAGTCTGGATTGGGGATTTGTCAGAAAAACCTTCATCAAATTAAGATTTCTGATCATTTTTGTAGAATACATCATGTTATGCATATCTTCAGTAACCTACTCGATCAACATAAGTGGGGAAACACATGGATACATCACACCTACGAGAGGTATTCGCCAAGGAGACCCTCCATCTTCTTATGTATTCATAGTATGTGCGGAGATCCTCTCAACCAATTTGGGAAACTTGGAAACCCAAAACCTTGTGAGTGGACTACTAATCTCACAGAACGCTCCACATATTCTACATCTCATGTATACATATGATCTTCTCATCACTTACAAAGCCTCAGAGGAAAGCAGTAATCAACTCAAAAGAGTGCACGCATATAGTGTTTCCATCGGGAAGCACATTAACATAACCAAATCCATCATTATACATCACCCAAAGATGGACCAACAAGAGGTAGATAAACTACACCGTTTTTTTGACATGTCAACCACCCCTAACCCTCCAACCTATATGGGAGTCATATTCAAGCATGTAAGATCTTCCCGCCATACATGTGCACCTCTGCTTCAACGACTAGCAAGAAAAGCAAAAGGATGGATGACAAAATGTTTAACACCGACAGGAAGGTTAGTACTCATAAATCACTCTCTTACCCCTACTTTTAATCATCTCATGCAGACACAACTTCTTTCCACTCATGTCCATAAAAAAATCGATCGTATCACCAGAATTTTTTTTAGGGACATGATTCCTCAATTAAAAAGCTTCACCCATTAGGATAGGCCAAATTAACTAAACCTAAGTCAGAACGGAATTGGATGTTAGAAATAACAAAGATCATAATAAAGCACTATTAATGAAAATATTATGGAACCTAGTTAGTAAATTCGTGAATTATACACGTATAATTCGTGAATCCGTATGTATCACTTGTACGTTTGGAACCCCGACTTAGTTTTGCGAATTTCCAGCCTAAAACGAATTATACGCGTACTTACGAATTACCGAATTATATAGTAAAACCGATATCTACATTGCTTAAGGGTTTTGTATATTTATTAAAATGTACAATTATTACAGTGATAGCCTGAGTATATATACTCGACAGCTAAAGTAGAACACCAACATACTCACGTGTGGTTAGCACACTTACATAACAGGACCTTCACTCATACATGACTCTTACTACATGTTATTACCCTCCCTCATGCTGAAGGTGGCTTGAAGGGATAACTTGAAATTGCACAGAGGACCTTCACTCACACATGACTCCTACTACATGCATGCACACTCTCATTACAATGTTAGGCATAAATCGACAGAACATAGGAAGTAGGGATTGCAGAAATAGGTGGTGCAATAGCCAAAGCATCACATGAGAAGTACGAAGCAGAAGTTGGGTATGTATAACATCCACATACTGCACTTTCATTAGAACCAACAGTAAAACATCCACATACTGTTGCAGATAGATTAAAGCACCTTATTCTAGAAACAGATTCAAGAATTGAATCCTCTTATTTCCGATTAACAGAAAAGAAACCAGCAAGACTATATTTTCCTTACACTTATTTATACACACTAGCAGCATACATAGCAGCATACGCCTTCACTGCGCAATCAACTGCAGTAACCAATAGGAGTTGTAGAAGAAATCAGTACCAACTTATCATGCCAAAGAAGACCGGACACAAAGATTGATAAGAGAAGAATAAAACTCACTAACTGCATCCAGTGGAAACTCTTCAATGCACAGTACCAACATACTTGAACAAACCACCAGAATACGAAACGAAAGAGCATAACAGCTTTAGGAATGGAATTCCACCAACAAGTAAAAGAAATCTCACGACCACAGTACACAACAGAGTAAGAATTCACTTCGAACAGCCACAGATCTAACTCACATAGCTCCAAATCATTTAATCAAAGAGAGTACCAAGAAAACCAAGAAATCAAGAAAGGAAGAAAGCTAGAACTCAAGCACGCAAGAATTAACCGAAATCATATCAAGAAACAATGAGAAAGTTGAAAGAATCTGAAAGGAAACCAAGAAATCAATCTGAAAATGATGAAAAATTGTAATGACAACTGAAGTAACAATGAATGAAAAGAGACTGAAAAAAAAGGTATTGAAAGTAAAATTGAACTCGAGGCAGGTGATAGATGTTGAAAAATGATTGAGAACAACAAATTGAAAGTAACAACGAATCAAAAGATTAAAAACAAATGAAAACTCAAATCGAAGATGTAGAATAACCAAATTGAATCGATTGCAAATGAACGCATGTAAAATCGAGAGTGAACCAGGTTGAAATCAAATTGAAAAGCGAGTTGAACAGAGCTTGTGATTTTGCACCAGCCTTACATGTATACGATCACAAATGGATCAGAAATGAAGCTATAACAAATCTCTAACAATTTGATTTGTTATAGTTGATCCTCAATCTTACATGATGAAACGAGACCAAATCTCTAACAAATTGAGAAAATAAACAAAACATCCAATTGAATCTGAAAACGAGATCGAAATTGACGAAAATGAAATGTTGAATGAGTAAAAAACGAAATAAAATTCATACCAGAACCAAAATCCAGATCTAATAACAACCTTGATGAAGTTATTGATGTAGCAAAGGTACCAAATCGAAACTGAAAACCCTAATTTCTCACTGCAGCAGAAGATGAATCGATGTTGGTGAAGAAGATGAAGATAATGATGGTGGTTGTGATAAAGAAAATCGGGTCACAAGATCGATCACCCCTGAGAATTGTATTCTCAGGTCTGATATCATGCTAACATTTGATATCTGCATTGCTAAAGATTGATTTGTATTGATTAGAAAGATACAATTATTACAGTGATAGTCTGAGTATATATACTCGACGGCTATAATAGAACACCGATATACTCACGTGTGGTTAGCACACTTACATAACATGACATTCACTCACAGATGACTCGTACTGCATGCCATTATTATACACCCCCGTATAATACTTTGCCACGTCATCACCAAATTACCATTTTCTATCATATTTTTTACTTTTAAAATCTTACATACACCAATCTAAGCGACATACCACCGACACAAATGTTATTTGCTGATTGTATTGCACATATCATATGTATAGTTCATTTAAATCATTAAATTATAGTACCTAAGACGAGATTATGTTAAAAATGATATTTTATAGGTTAATTATGTCGAATTTTGTGTACCGATTTCGTATCTTTAAAACAAATTATACACATATGTATATCGTTCCAAATTATTTCCGATTCACGAATTGTTGACTGGATGGTGGACCAGATTTATATTCCGTCAAAATGAATAATACTCGTATATTTGTTGTCCCAATTTTTTTTTATATCCCGAATTGCTAACTAGGGTACGGAACATTCATGAGCTATCTTACGGTGCTCGTGACGTTTCTAGCCGTCTTACGTTACGAGGAACATCTTTCTCATACACTGACGCTGTCATCCACACACTGGTTACGTCAAATTTACAATCTTCTTCTTTAGTAGTCAAATTTTTGATGTCGACTTTTTCTCATCCACAAATTCAAGTTGATATTTTTCATTCGTCAATAATGAGTCACGAAAGCACCAGTTGAGGTATCCATAGCGCTGACTTATCTCAGACAATTCCAAGACGTTGGAGCCCCTGTTTGACTTATTATGCATGGGCTCTCGTTATTAAGTCGAAAATGAAAGCATTATCCTCTCTTATTATTCTCAAAGAAAAAAGAAAGCTCGTTGTTCTCTAAATTCTCAATGGCATATTCATTCTCAATGGAGTCCTTAACCAGGAGAAAAGCTCGACCAACCATATTTTTCATCCTGTGTCTCCTCATTATTTTTAAACTCGTTACTACAATCAATTCAGGTACTATAACATTAATCACCTCACTATATAGTTTTATACGCACTCAATGCTATGATTAATAATTTGTTCGTTTTTTTTTCCAATAATTTGCAGCTCAAATAGACAATAAGATGATTTCTAATATTTCAAGGAAGTTGCTGGGACGAGCAGTACCGGAAAAGTATAAGTATCCACCGCGTTCACCACATCCAAATTTGTTGCACCGTAACTTTGCCCCTGAAGAACCTGGTCTTCCTCCTATAACATTGCGCAGTAACTATCCTCCTCCTGCTCCTCCTAGGTCCCTACTGCACCATGTCTTCCCTTGGTACTAAAAGATGTGATTTGTTGGGTCAGTCTCCGTTTGTAGACTCTTCCGATCATTCAAGTAAATCAGTTTTATTTACCTTTTTGTAAAGCACTACTTATTAGTGTAATTTTATGGAAAGGATGATGATAAAGCTCACACCCTTTCAGACTATTTATATGTTTTCATCATATGTTAAAAGTATAAAGTTGATATTTAATGAACTAATTACTGGTGGAACCAACACAGGTCACTAGATACAGCAGGCCAATTAAGTTAGACATACTCACATACCCTATATTTTAATAAGCTTATATAGGGGCTGCTAAGTCCATAGAGGGACTTTTTTATGTGAAAACGAAATAGAGATATTTGAAGTGAATTTTAAAAACTTCTCATCCATGATATTTTCATAATGACTAAAGTATCGCTGATTAGTTAATATTAGTAAAACTAATTAGTTATTAGATTATGCTAATTATAATTAATCTAAATTAATCTTAAACTTAATCAAATCAAAAAAAAAATTCTTTTTGGTTTGGTGGGAAGAAAAATTAGAAGAAATGTAAGAGATTTTTTTAGGGTTTTTAAAAAAACTTTAGATTTTGCTTCACTCAACCAGATTAGTGAGGTATACCTCTAACTTAAACTCTTGGTCTTTTTATGGCTCAAATTTGATGAAATTACGTAAAAAATGATGATTGTTTTTGTGATTCATAGAATTTTAGGTTGGGTTTTCATGTCGAACCCAACCGTAAACGCCATTTACGGTTAGGTGTTCTTTCCAACGTTACCGTAACCGTAATTCCATGAATGAACACCAAATTGTAACAGTTTTACGGTTGGGTTTTTTCATCGGACCCAACCGTAACTAATTTTCCAAAAAAAGTTTTGTTATCCAAGATGATTTACGGTTGGGATTTGACAATCCAACCCAACCGTAAATACCAATTTTAGTTTTTACTTCCAGACAATTTCAGCCAATATTTACGGTTGGGTTTGGGCTTCCCAACCCAACCATAAAACATCCTTTGGAGCATTGAGTTTAAGGTCAAATTGGGTTTTAAAAATCAAAATTTTAAACTTATTCAATCATTTTAACTAGATTTGAAGGTAAATTAGGTCATTCAAACAAACAAAAACCGAAAACAACACAAGTACTAGAATCTAATTTTGAATGATCCAGGAATATTTACGGTTGTGTTTTGGCTGAAAACCCAACCGTAAAACATCCTTTGGAGCATTGAGTGTAAGGTCAAATTTGGGTTTAAAAATCAAATTTTTAAACTTATTCAATCATTTTAACTAGATTGAAGGTAAATTAGGTCATTCAAACAAGCAAAAACCGAAAACAACACAAGTACTAAAATCCAATTTTGAATGGTCCAAGAATATTTACGGTTGGGTTTGGGCTGAAAACCCAACCGTAAAACATCCTTTGGAGCATTGAGTTTAAGGTCAAATTTGGGTTTAAAAATCAATTTTTTAAACTTATTCAATAATTTTAACTAGATTGAAGGTAAATTAGGTGATTCAAACAAACAAAAACCGAAAACAACACAAGTACTAGAATCTAATTTGAATGATCCAAGAATATTTACGGTTGGGTTTGGAAAATTGATATTCATATTTACGATTGGGTTTTGGCTAAAAACCAAACCGTAAGTCTGCCATGAAAAAAATGTCAGTTTTACGGTTGGGTTTTGACTCAATAACCCAACCGTAGAACTGACATTTTTTCATGTTGATAATTTTACGGTTGGGTTTTCAGCCAAAACTCAACCGTAAATAATCATTTGTTTTGTTTTTTGACTTGATTTCTTCTTTGCTTGGTTTCCAACTTGAAATTTTTGTAAATAAAACATGAAATTTAGATAGACAAAGTTAAGATAAAAACTTTCTCATACATTCTAACTAAAGTTATAATACACCCACACAAAAACACAACCTTAGTTTGACGCAATTGTTATAATAAACATAGAGTTAGGGAGAAGGAGGAGGGGTATGTCGATCAGTTTGATGAACTCTTTTTTTGCTCGAAGGATAACGAGTACGAGGACCAGCACGACCGCCACGAGCACGAGCACTAACACGACCGCCACGAGTATGAGCACCACGTTGCACATCCTCGGCTTTATCATGTTTCTCTTCATCACTAGGTTGCGGCTCTCTTCGGCTAGTAGTCGCATCTCTTGTACCGGCTCTACTCCTCTTTAAGCTTCGAACCGTCTCATCTTCGTCTGCTTCATGAAGCTTCCCAATTTTGGCTTGCAGGTTTTTTAATTGGTCAAACGCCACCACATCACCTCTACTTAGGCATGGAGTCATAGACTCTGCCAATGCAAGTGCTTTCTTTTTGACCTTATTTTTTTATTCACATGAAAATAAATATTGGTTGAGTCTTTAGTAATAAATCTTAAAAACATTAATAACAAAAGTAATTTACGTACCAAATTGAAATATGTTCTTTTCCAAACATCCATGACACCATCTTCTGTGTTGTTTCCTTGACCTCTTTGAAGTATTCTCATAGATTCTGGATCAATGTTAATGACATTTGGATGACCAAAATGGTGATACAAATCCAAGTAATCTTCTTCAGCCTCTTTTGTGCCCGGAGATGGATTTACCTCCTCCCTTTGGATTTGGTATTCCGGTTGATGGCGGTTGTTCCAAACCGTGACCGAATGAGTTGGGATGTAGTTGAGCACAATGCTTGGGCCTTCGATCATGGATCCATTCACACACAATTTAAAGGCTTCGTGTGTTACCTTGGTTTGGACATAGCCACATTGGCGGAAAGTTCGACGGGGGTTGCACATCACGAACCCAAATACAAAGGCCCGTTGTAGCCAGACACGTTTGATAATTGAAGTAAATCTTGAACTACTCCATCATCATCTATGTCAATCTTCACATAAGGATCAAAAACAACATCTTCAACGGTGAAAGCATCAATTTCACTTCTCTTCATTGCTATCTGCACTTCTTTATGCTTTGACTGAGTGCCGGTGAATATGAATTTATTTCCTGTAGGTCCAGTAAAATCACCGCTCGACTCCGTCTTAGGAGCCAGGCTTGAAAAGTGATCATAGACTCATGCCTATGAAGATAATAAATATTAATATAAGATAATGCGTAAAAAAAAATCTGAATTTAAACATTGAAATTCCAACAATAAATTACCTGAAAAAGACCAGTATTCCCGGCAATCTCAGTTCCTCTAACCCTCAAAGCTTTTCTAAGGTTGGCAAGTAGGTAAGCGAGGGTGGCAGTTCCCCATGAATATTCATGCGTCTTCTGGAGATCCGTCAACCACTGTAGAAAGTGAGCGTTGACCCTGTTTCCTGAGTTGTCAGCAAAGAAGATGGTACCAAGCATATATAGCAGATACGCCCTGGATGTACGCATAGCTCTGGTTTCATCTATGAGGACCCCATCATTTTCCAACTGCATGGTTCCTCCAAACTTTTCCCTCAGACTACGTAACAAGATCTTCTTGGTCATACCTAAACCTTTCTTCGTTGCTAACCCCAGTATATCTCCAACAGCCAATTTAAACTCTGATTCGGCTTCTGTCTTCTCCCATCTAAGTGTATCTTTGACAAGGACACAAAGATCACTCCAAGACATGTTGTTGTCAAAATCTTCATACACGGTTTTTTCTTCAAGCCAAGAATTGACGTGACATCATCCGGCGTTATTGTCATCTCACCGAATGGGAGATGAAACGTATCGGTTTCAGACCAATAACGTTCCCTGAAGGCTGTGCAGGTAACATTGTCATACTCCAACAAAGAATTGGTAATTCCGGGAGCTAACCTTGTACCATTTACGAGAACTTGGACGACCATACATTCTTCAGCTAACGGGCAATGTTGAGCCCTTTGACGAACCAATTTCTTCACGACCTGTGTATGATCCTACAAAAAATAAAAATAATCTGTTTTAACTTGAAGTTAAACAAACGGAAATTTAACAAAAAAAATAGAAGTTTTTAGATTAATACCCTAGTCTCAGCAACTTTGGCAGCCCATGAATGCGGATAACCAAATAATATGGCAAACCTGTCTGGGGCCTCACCCCAAGGTCTTCCATTCCTCTTCTTAGGCAACGACACGTCTTTGCCTTTGGGAATATGCTTCCCTTTCGGTTCTGGATGCTTCTTTGGCTTTTTTTCCTTCACTTGAGGTTCAATAGAAGCAACAACAATTTCCTTACCTTTGCCTTGAGGGAAAAATTGTTCTTTGTTCGTCTCTTCTTCCTCACATTGTTGCTCTTGTGGTGGTTCTCTAATCACAAGAGCACCTCCACTGAACACCGGTAGATCTTCGAAGTCTTGAGGTAGTACTTGTTGAGTAGAGCTACCACCCCCTACCTTAAAAGTCGTCTTCTTCTTATGGTTCTTTCTCAAACCTCTATTATCTACCCCTAAATGAACTCCGTGGCTAGGGGTTGGAGCATGAGAAATTGGTGTTAAATTATTACCCTTATTCTTCTTATTCCTACAACATACAAGCAATACAAGTTAGATAATTTCCAAGCAATTCAACTCAAACAATAAAAATTTCTTATATTCAGAATTTTTTACCGTTGGGTTACACATATCGAACCCAACCGTAAATAACAAACATCAAGAAGATAACCTACACATGAGACTTTACGGTTGGGAATTGACAATCCAACCCAACCGTAAATAATCTTCAACACAAAAAATTTGCATATGCAGAATAATTTACGGTTGGTGTTTCCAATCGAACCCAACCGTAAATAATCCTCAACTCAATTTTTTTTTTACATATGCAGAATTATTTACGGTTGGAAATTAGAATTAAACCCAACAGTAACTTCTAAAAAAAAATGAGTGCAAAATTTTTTACGGTTGGGTTCAGAATCGAACCTAACCGTAAAAAAATCATCTTCATCTCCTTCATTTTTATTTATGGTTGGGTTATTAAAAAAAACCAACCGTAAAATGTAGAAGAAACCAGTTACGGTTAGGTTCGAATGGAACCCAACCGTAAGTTCTTCATAACATACATTTACGGTTGGGTTTTCCAATCGAACCCAACCGTAAATTTTTCTGTAACCCAAATTTTTTAAAAAAACCATCAATCAAACATGTCAATCAATCACTTTTGGGTTCTAAAAATAACATGGGTTTTGTTCAATACCTTATATACACCATTTGTTGTGGTTTCGGAGTTTGATTTTGATTGTCACCACCGATTTGTTCTTCAATCTCTTGATTAGGTTGAAAAGTTTGATTTTGATTGGCATCACTACTACCTTCTACACCTTTAGTATGATTCTTCATCACGAACTTTAGAGTTTAATCGACGAAGAATTTTTCGAATCGACGATTAATCGACGAGGAATTTCGATGGAGAAAAAATTTGGAAATGGAAAAGTTACGGTTGGGTTGAAAGAGTTTGATATGAAATGAAAATTGGAAAGGTTTTGTTTTGTTTAGGTTTTAATTGATTGAAGGGTAAATTAGACTTTTTTTATAGATAGAAGGGTAATATAGACATTTAACATAGCCCCTAGAATATCCTTTAACGAATTATTTGGTCACCCTGAATCCATAGGAAGCTCCTCTATCACATGGACAGCCCCCATGTAAGCTTACATATTTTAGGTAGTATAAATGGAGAACACACGAAGAAGAAAGCTAAACGAGGAATAAATTTTTGATGGACAAATTTTCTGGCAAGTTTTCTTTAGTACCATGAATGGACAAATTTTCTTTAGCTAGGATGAAAGTTCGTAACCTTCACATGGGCAGAGGTGCACAAAAATAACACATTTTGCTACAAAAACTACCGGCGCCCATCTCCTTGTTCCTTGGCCTATCACAAACTCTCGTTGGATATATTTATGAGTTTTCTTCCTCTTCTCCAAATTTCTCTTTTGTCGAGCTGAGTAGGAAATGGTGTGGCTCATTTTCTGTGAAGTTTCATTTTGTCTTTAGCAATGTTACTGACGGGTGGACTCCTCAACCCCTCGTATTCCCTGTCTCATGCTTGTAGAAAAAAGGTCTCGTGTCCTAGTTTTTGGGTGTGTTGGTTATAACTCAAAGAGATACATTTACTGTTGGCATCCTGGCTCGGCCAAGCTGATGGTGTGGTCAACTTACTAACCAGGAGCTATAAATTACACAAACCACGAGCACCAAAATGTACTGTTGCAGCCGTTCTTATGCTGCTTGACATTTTCAAGAGTATCTTATGTTATTGGACGATATACAGTATTCTGTTTTTCCTTTGGTTCTTCCCTGAAGTAGCTATTACTTACAAATAATACTAGTTCTTTAATCGTGCATCCCACTACTAGGAGGAAGTAAATCGAAAAAGGGAGGAAGAATTTATAACAAAGATTAAAAGATAGTAACTGCAGTTTCACAAGGCAATTGGTGATTAATGCTGAAGATTGGGATTGAATTATATCGTCAAATGCCTCCCATGAACTGCTACTGTAGGAGTCTTCAAGTGAAAGACTCAGTTGCTTCAATCTGGAAAGCAGAAACCTGAGTAAGAATAATGAAGAATGTATTTGGTTTGACTAAATCCTTTATCTGAACTAAGGTGTTATTGCCCAAACATATGATCGGTATGTAAGAAAAAGTCAGTGGAGCATAATAACTGAATAAGACGAACCAAAAAGCAAGCAAATAAAACAAGAGTAAGCAGTACTGACCTCAATGCTGACTCTCATGAACCTATTTGAATTCTCTTGAGGATCAGAGCATAAAATAGTAGTACTATAAGAAACGTTTTCACAACTATGACCCAACAAGACCCTTGTGGCGGGCATACGAGATGATCAGTACAAAAAGGGATGCACATACCACTCCCGAGAGAATGACCACCTGTTCAACATGTTCAAAAACAGATTACACATGATAAATCCTTAGGCAAATCCTGATTGAAAGTTAAGACCCTGTTAAAAATTAATACACACCCATTTAAACATGAAGCCATGGCCATCATTCCATGTATATGGGATATTCATGCCAAATATCCCAGCCACCAAGGAATATATCGAGAGGCAAACAGTACCAGAACTTAGGAAGAGCTCCAACTGTTGTGAAGAAGTAGATAAAGTAAATTTCAATCAAGATTGGTCATATGGTTCAAGGTAAATGAGGAAGGGGGTTGATGTCATGCATTTGCACAATGACGAACTTATTAAATTTTACCTGAATCAACTGATTTCTGTGATTGTCAAGCTGAAAAAGACAAGGACTGGTACTTAGTGCAAGAAAAGTTCGTACTGTTTCTGCAATTATACGTTCTCCTAATTAAGTTCATATAACTGAAAGTTCTAGGTCGTTACCTGAATATTAATATAATCCTCTGTGTCATCAATATATTCACGTAGCTGCAAGAAAAAATAATAACAAACAAATTAGATCACTGACCAAATGCAACAATGGCAACAAAAGGATGGACATGGCGGGACTGAGAGATGTATACTGTGGTCAATTTGTTCAAGGTGCCATCAACTTGCATGAAGTATGCCTGTAAAAACAAAAGACTATGGCTTAGACTTCAATTTTAATCAAGCATGATCCAATGTCTAGGGAAGACAAATTCTACTACCTCAAGCAACATTTCAAGCTCTTCAACATCATTCTCATCTCCACGAAATGTTGCTGCACTAGCCCTACTTGCTCTAGATATCTTGGAAGCTATTGTAGGAGAAGCAGGAAGCCAATTGGGTGCTCCAGATCCACTAACGGGTGATGATGAAGCCATTTTCCTTGATAAGTAAAGATCAGCCATGTCGTCGTCGTCGTCCAAAAGCTGTTCAAGCTCATCTCTAACCTGAGAATAGCATTTACGAACCAAATCAAATAGCTTAACGGATAAACTGAGTGTTTTCTTTTCATTTCCCTTTTATTTCCTTAAAAAAATCTAAATTTATTCTAATGCAGTTATGCAGATTGAAGAGTAATTGGGTCCATCTAGTTTCAATTGAGGCTTAATTTAGTCATTCAGAGAGATTCAAATCCTTTGCTTGATAAAGTGTAAGACTGCACCCCCAGTGCTTTTTGAATGAATACATTCAGCCTTAATGCAATCAATTTTCTTGGTACCAGCACCTAACAGTGGAGAGTTTTTTGTTCCAATTAAAATTTTTTGGTGGTAGTTGTAGATACTAAACACAACAAAGATAAACCATACCTTTTGCACGCGTGCGGTCAATCTCGTCATTGCACTCTTCAGCTTACGAACACGATCCAGGTTGCGACTACTAATCTGCAGTAACCAGAACAGATATTGATATGTTATATTGAACGAAAGATTGAGCACATAATTAACAAGTTCAACGCCATAAATTTTGTTGAAGAAAGTTAAGCCTTTTTGGTTGTTCTGTTGAAACTAAGGTTCTGAGATAAAAAAAAAGGTATAATAATTACAAAACAAGTTTGAACATACAACTACTGAGTTACAAACGAATGAGTGATTGCATCACTATTCATAAAAGAAGCGCCAAGTTCAAATTTCAGATTCGAAAGAGCAGAAAGTTGGAAGAACTCAGAGCATTAAAACGTTGAGCACCATCCAATCTCTAAAGATATGGCATAAGATATACGGAAGTAAAGATGTAAATACATCTCTTATCCAGAATCAATATTCCCTAATCAGTAGCATGAAGTGAAGAGTCATTTGAGACAGAAATCCTCCCTAACTACAAGAACTCTACAGCCACTTATCTACCATCATATGTGGAAATAAAGTGAAGTAAGGTTTGGGTAGAGAAAGAGATTTCATTACTGACTTTAGGAACATTACTTATACCTTTATCTTAATCGGTACAGGTACTTATTAAAATGTTATTGTAATGGTTAATGTGTTTAATCATATATGTCCATTAACACCTAACACCATCTTGATTGCTAATCAAAGAACCAATGCTCTATCCTTACGGTACTAATGCCAAGATAATTCATCTTCATTGAGAAATATTTTGGTCATGTATCCTCCTTAAATAGGACAACTATAGAAAGAAACATGAGCATGACTGCAGCTCAGCTCTTTACAATATCAACAACATATCACAAGATCCAGAAGTAAACTAACACACTAAGCATAGATCATGAACCCTGAACCCTGGGTGAAGACGATAGTTCATGCACACTTTTCTTAGTCTATAACTAGTATTGCTTCGGACTTAATGCTTGCTAGCTAGGATCACACTGTATCTTACTTTACAGCAATCTTATTATAATACCATAGCAATGTAATAGCTTGTACCAAAACTTCAGTAGGTAAATAAAACTAACAAAATTAGAAGGTTGTATTTATATTACTCGTGCCAACTTAAGGAAGTGAAATTAGAAACTAGTATTTTTGTCTCATCCCATCGATCAACTTGGAAGAGCACGAGCATTTTTTATCATGCCATTACTATATGTCGAAAATGCTTCCTCTCACCAAAATATATCTACCATCTCAAGCAAGTACATATACAGATATCTCAATCCAAGCCTAAGGCTATATATAAATTATAATAGAGATTGGACCCTAGAGAGATCTTTAGTTACATGACGGAGGAAAAGATCGAGAGATATACTCGTATCAACCTTTTTCATTTATAAATGTACAGATTCCACACCTACAACTAAACCTACATTTTGAAAACACAAACAACAATCTTTGAAGATAGTTCATAAGACTACGACAATCATATTCCTAATTTTATAAATGAATACCATGGATGCAAACATATTTTCCATCTGGCTATGATCTCTGAAGTTGGGGCAACCTAACAACTCATTAGAAGCAAAACTGTATCTTAATCACCTGCTAAGTTTTTGTTTATGCATCAGTAAAATCTCAGCAATAGCACATCTTAGAAGATCGATATCATAAACTAATTGTTCTTGTTCCCAGATCAGTAGGTTACTACAACTACCATAGTAGTTGGATAGCTTAAAGGTGCTAGTTCATGATATATACATGAGCAAATTTAGAGCAAAGGATGCTCATGCTAAATTAGGTGAGATAATTAGTTTCGAAAAAAACATTCACAAGAAAACCATTCCAGCAGATATCGAGAATATAACATTAAGATATAAACTCCCACCTACCTTGGATGTCAGCTCATCTAATGCTGGATAAGCAGCAGTCTCCAATTCTGTTGTACGGGCATCAAGAAAACTACAAATAGCTTCCAGTGCCACTTCTAAGGCTCGGAACTCAAAGGGAGACTCTACATTACAGGAACAGAAATACCAATTCAGAACATGAATGACATAAATCGACAATAAAAAGTGCACTTAAAACAGACGAAAGAGAGCACAAACAGCATAACAAAGAAACACTGACATGAGCACAATGAACCGTCCCACGGGGTAGAAATCATTTTCCTCATGAAATGAAATCAAAATAGAGAAAAGAAAGCAAACACGACAAACAACCATGAGTCAAGTCACCGGGAAATACCATCTTCTTCGCCCGCTTCAACATCATTTTGCCCATTCAATTGTTCATTCCCATCTCCTGCACCCTGACGAAATGCATTTGCAGGAGGCAACCGCCTTTTAAGTTCTTCAACAATCGGAATAACATTATCATCTGTTGGATCCCGAAGTAATACCTACCACCCAAGATAAAAACAAGTTACTAAACCACAAACACGCCAGATTACACATCTCCCTGTGTTAAAGTTGGTTAATTATGTGATGTGCATCCTGCCAACTTTTTCTCACAATCCATGCTTAGCAAATAGTTAAACACACAGTATCCATTTAGCATATTCAAAAGGGTCACGAGCCCAGATCCTAGAGATAGACAACAAACATGAATATACGACTTTGAGAAGGAACTGTGCATAATCTATAAGATATAAGTAACAAAGACAAAACAAGTTATTAACCACAAACACACGACATTATCCATCTTCCCATGTTAACCTGCTTAATTATGTGAACAACATCTTTCTCTAACATTTCAAGCTTAGCAAACCATTGAAACCGCACTAAGCATAAGAATATCTGGTTCAATAGGATCGTGGGTGCCATTATTAAGTGCCACATTGTACTGATTTTCAAAGCAAGTGCTTATTAACTGAATCGGACTTAGAAATCTCAACAAAAAAAACTAATCAAAACCCCAAAAGGATCAAATATGAACTCACCTCTTCTGCAGTGATTATAGCTTTGATATGCTGTAAATTACCCGCACAATAAAAAACACAAAATCATTAAAACCCATATTAAAATTCACAAATGAATAAACAAGAAATCAAAACAAATTTTACCTCTAAATTAACAACAATGGCTCCTTCTCTCCCTAAAATGGTAGAAGGATAAGATAATAAAGGATCAAGAATCCTTAAATCTCTTGCATGAATGTGAACTCTATGCATAATAGCATATTTATCAACATCTAAAACAGTACCTTCACCGGTACAATCTAACATAATCCAACTTCTTGCTGCTGCTGTTTTTTTCACTACAGCATGTGTATCCAATGGAACTATATGCCCTTCTCGACCCATCTCTTCTGATCATTCCCAAATATCCCCACCAAAATCAATGAAAAAGAAGAACCCAAACCCCAGAAATTTATAAATCAGCTAAAAATTGTTTTAATCACAAATCAAAGAATCAAGAATCTGATACTATTCACCTAATTTAACTACCTCTCTTAGTTGATGAATGAATCTTCTAGTAATTCTGGAAGGGAAAGACCCTCGGAGGATTAGTAATGGTAATTTCGAAACATCCTGAGAATTTTAGGGATGCGAATTTGTTAAAGGAAGAAGGCGAGATTGTTTGTGCAGGAGGGTACTGGTTAGTTAGGGGGTGAGAATTTTACGGATATTGCGAAGGCGAGATGGTGTTGGAAGGAAGAAGGCGAGATGGTAAATAACTAAATATGTTAAGTGATCGGAAAGACCAAATTAGGTCGATGGGAGTAAGATAATGTATGGAGCTCTCAGTGGTATAAATGTCAATATACTTTCTTATACCGATGGGGAAAGAGTAGACTGTAGCAATGGGATATCCGGCTGTATCAGACCCGATTTTATAATACTTACACAGTTAGAGCAAAGATAGTGGGGTTGGTATATTGACTAATTTGTCAATTACCACCCCAAAGTGAGATGGGCAAACCTAAAAAATGAATTGGTAAATAGGTATATTAGGGGATTTGCCCATCGAGGCGTTAGTTAAGTCGATCGTCTCAAATAATGAGTTGGTAAATGGGTATATTAGGGGATTTTCCAATCGAGGTGTTAGTTAAGTCGATCGTCTTTATTTGAGACGATCGACTCTCAGCGGCTCTCAATTCTTTCCTATAAATTCAAACATTTTCAACTCCAAAATCACATATTTTCCACTTAAAGAATTTTCTGCTCAAACTCTTCTTCTCAACTTGTGTTTAAAAAATTCATAAGAAAATGAATGCCAGAGTTCATGCTCAAAAATATACTCAAGAAGGGGATTTAGCTCTTTGTAAAGCATATGTTTTTAATAGGAGAAGAAATATTCCTATTGGCCAACTCATGTCGCACACGTCTTTTTGGCAGAACGTTTTTATTATGTTCGTTGCAGAAACCGGGAACCCGAGAAATCATCATGCTCTTGGGTTGTCGAGTCGTTTTCAAGCAATTAGTCATTTAGTCACGCGATTCCTTGTTCAAGTAAGGGTAACTGATCGATAAAAATTTAACGTTGTAACTGAAGATGAAGTGATCCAATTAGCTCTAGATGTATGGCAGGAAAATCACGGCAAACCTTTTATGTACGAAGCTTGTTTCAACATCCTTAGAGATCTTCACAAATTCGACCTTTTTATGTAATGATGTAGTTTCATTTTAATCTTATGTAGTTTGTTCTAAGAAAAGACGTTGTTAAAATTTAATTGAATGTGAAATAAAATTAGTAGTTTTTTTTATAAATTAATTCAGATTACATAAATAGTTCGTTTCTTAATCTCAATTTAAATTATAAATATTAAATAAAACGAAACTGCTCATTCCTAGGATAATTAGGTGGATAATAATCGGCTTGGTACTGGCCCCGGTCAAGCAAATCCCCAAAGCCTTGGTTTGCTCCTGGTTGAGATCCTTCGGATCCAATGAATTCACAAGGCTGAACTAGAGATGCGCCAAAGACTATGTTTCTTCTGTAATCTTGATTTCGATCTTGTGGACTGCCACGACGAGACCTTGGTTGTGGAGGTTGCATATGATATGGAGACTAATTTTGTGTATCTCGCACTATTTCCTCCTGGTGAAAAGGTATTGCTCCAAAAAGTACTGCAAGATTGGGACTGAGGCTTGTGGTCTGCGTCAATGCCCGCAAACGTTCGTTGTACATACGCCTAGTCAAATGATCACTTATTCCATCTGATTTTTATATTGTATACATTGTTCAACAGTTGTTGTTGTGCATGTATAAGAATTAGTTCACTCCATACATTGCTAGACAATTGGAACTATATCAGGTTATCCTTCTAGATTATTGGTCTTGATCTCCCAACTCAATTCTGGCAAATCGGACCCAACCAGTGAAGAACAAGGTGCAGAAGGTCTTCTTGGTGGGCTGATGAAGTAGAAGCTTCTGCCGAAGGATAAACGACTAAAGTTGGAACCGATGGTGCAGGTTATGTCGGTACAGGAAAGCCCGAGTTTCATCTTCCTATTGGGGCAATATCAATCCCATAGATGTTCATAGCATCTACATTAATTACCGTCTTCGCGATTGATTTGTATTATTGGTCGTATACATCTTCATCACAAAGTGCACAATAACGATCATACCTTATCCATCCCCGATCCCTTTGACTTACATGTTCCGTTCCCATGACGGTTGATGGTAGAAGATTTTTGGGAGTACCATATGCACCCACCAACTGTATAATACATCTCTCCAAAAATAAATAGACACCAATGTCTCTGATTTAACTGTAGAACAACACGTGTTGTAGTGAATATTATTTGATCTCATTAGCTACATCAGAATTGAAATCCTCAAAGTCCTCATAGGGGTTCCAAATAATATTGTCTCTCCTCCTAAGATCCATTTGTTTTCTTCACTATGTATATGATCTCGCTCAATGGTGTTTTGATTCTTCGTTTCCCAGTTATTGGGAATCCCCATACCTCTTAGTTCGGTATGCTTGCGTTTTGTTACTACTTGAAAATACAAAGGAAGTGTCGCTTTATATCGTGCATTTGCTAACCAACTTTGTTGCTCAAATGGAACATTATGTCCCTGACCGGAAGGTATCCCAAGCATGAAATACAAATCTAACGGTGTTATTCCTGAAAAAATATTAAAATTGTAATTTTCATATATAAATCGTATTTTTTGAATAAAAATTATAAATCAAAATATATGACGCACCTATTTCGAAGTTATCAAAATGGAACGTGTGTGTAGTATGCCACCAACTTTCCAGCATCATCGAAATGAATTTGACCGAATGTCTGTTTGCCTCGATATGGTTCTATTCACAATAACTTTAGCAATTTCGAGGAGTTTATCATAAACTGGTTTTATTTCATACCAACAACCTCTTGTTTTTTGACCTTTGGCATCTCGGTCTGCTATTGAAGATACATGACCTTGACTCATGGTTGTTTCTCGACTAGAAACTACATTAGGATTTTTCATCCGAAAATTCTTGTTGAGTTTGTAGAGGTTGAGTATACCTATTTCTAAGTGCTTTTCTATTTCTTTTCGACTAATATTTTGAGATTGAGACTTTTTTTTTCTGGAAAAAAATATTTAGAGAAGCAGAATATGAAGAGTTTTTAGAGAATATTGGTTTAGGTGTGAGTAGAAAAAAATGATTTTGAGTTGAATTTATCGGGATAATGTTATAGTCGTTGTATTAAAGCAGTTGGGATATGACCGTTGTCGAGGCATTAGCACCGAGCCTCAGCACAACATAGGCCGAGCGACTCTTTTTGCCTCAGTCGATTCATATTGCGCTTTTTAGCCCATTCCCCACTGCCCAAAACCGAGTTTACCCTTCCACCTGGCTTGGCATTTTGGCAAATTTGCCAATGCCCACTGGAATTGCTCTTATGACCTGCGTTTGAGTGGGGCTTGTAGTTAGGTGAAAGTAACATATCTTTTTTCCCTTGCTCATACTTAGTAACATGTTAACCTACCTTGGCTTCCATCACAATTTTATAGGTGTTTCATCTATCTTTTTAGTTTGTGCTCGAGTTCAAGTATGATATTCTTGGTGTTTTTGGAATTCATTCACGCGTTTCATGTAATGATGCATTAATTTATCTATCTTCCAACTTTGACACACCTTTTCTTTGATTACAATATTACTTGTCAAGTTTGGAACCATCTAAACTTCAACATGAATTATGTTAAAGAGAATGTCATCACTTGTCATGAATGGATGAACAAATGGTTCATAAGTACAGAGAAGGATGGCTTTGAAATGAGTTGGCCTGAATTATGCAGCATCATATCTTGGCATATTTGGAAGGAAAAATGTAGCAAAGTCTTCAATAAGAAAGATTAGAACAGTTAGGTTACTGCAACAACCATTGTTAAACACATATGAATGTCAGTAATATAAGCTACAGTTTAGCTCAAAGTTTGTACTATGATCCCTTGAAAGATCAAAATATCTTCATAACAAAACTGAACAACTATCACTACCATGTTTTATGAAACTTAGAATAAACATATCCATATTTATGCTACCTGACATATGTGACTCTGCAATTGGCCTAACTCTAGTTGATGATGCAGGAAACGTCAAAGAAGCTAGAGGGGAATCCTCGGGATAGAACTCAAGAGAATTGTTAGAGCTAAATGGAATTGAAGCCGCTTTCCAGTGGGCAACAGATATGGATGGATTTAATGTTGAGTTCCAATGTGATTTTGAACCTATATTGCTGCTGCTAGTTGGAATATATGCTAAAGCTAAGGAATAAAGATTCAAAAATAGTTCATACTTTGGAAGTCCCAATCACAAATTAGCAAACTTTAAAGTTATGTCTTTTAATTTAGTTAGTAGACTTAACAACTCTCTTGCTGCAAACAATATGTCTCAGTATCACAAGTCGCGTCAGGAATTTGTTGAGTTTTACAACGGCGGTATCCTTTATTTAGCATACACTCCAATTGAGTCCCTCTATGGAACGTTCAAGTTATTATGTCAACAAAACTATTCAATGAGTTACAAATTTGTTTTAAACATTCTTTACATAAAAGCGTGGACCCTGGAACTCATGATGTTATTAGATGCATTTTGTTAGATTCTATTAAAATATTTGGGGTTATAAATACATTCTGGAAATTGATTTAACATATGGAATCGTTGAATTTGATTTATGTCAACTAGACATCTTTTAATTTTGTATTCATTTTTTCTTTATTTTTATAGTTATTTGAACGGGATAACAAGAGTAAAGTAATTGGTGTAGGAGAAATTGATTTAGTGTAGTAAAGGTAATTTTTAAAGGTTCTAGATAATAATTGATCAGGTGTCTCTGATAATAAATATAGGTCAAGTCTTGCACGCACCTATCGCAATATTTGAAACAACCATGTAGGCATCCCTCTCATGTTGGTTTTGTCAAATTTATGCCACCCGATGCACCACTTATCAGGTCGTGGTATTTAGTCAACCTATATACGGTAGCAACCAAGTACCATCATCAAGCCTTGTTTCTTCGTTGTCCCCCCACCGTGTGCAATCACCTAGTATACGCTTTGTCAAATTAAGTTTTATCGTTTTATCGTTTTATCTTAAACAACATAATATTTACGCTTACTCAATTAATTAACTTGATCATTAGCAATATAATCTAATGGTTTAAAATTTCGATATATTTTTGTTAGACTTTAGATTATTAGACACTAGTTTATGTTAAGATTTTTGTTTCAAAAATTTGAATCAAACTTTATTGTGTGATTGAAAAAGTATTTTTGAAATTTAAACTTCAAAAGGTGTGTTTAGGTTATTCCTTTTTACCCAGCATACTTAACGCACACTATTTTCCAATATCTATATCAATAATTTATTAAGATGTTTTTCTAATTATGTGTTGCGTAATATCAAAACCACATAATGATGATGATCACCTAACTACAATAAAAACTTAAAAATCCAATTTTAAAGTGGATGGTGAAGAATTGATTATAAGTGAGAGTTTGTCTATAGTTAGAAATTAATTCTTATATATAAACAATTTTGTTTTATTAAACTACATAAAACCTAATATGTAATTATGGAATATGACAATTTGCTTTAGGAAATAGTTTTTTTTTCAAATGAAATCAGTTGATTTTTTGATTTTTTTGAAATATGTATGATGGACTTGTATTTTGGGGATAAAATGTATTCTGTCTAAGAAAGAAACATGAATCGATTTTTTACAAAACCGAGAAGGGAGATTCACTCTTAGACCAATGGGCGTTCTGATATACCGGTGGATCAGAGGTTAAGACTAATTGTTGAATTGACATGTGTTTCTCATTTGCTAGGGTTGTGGGGTTTTGTATTTATTGTACGACAGGTGGCCCTGGAGGTGACAACTTGTAATAAAACATTAAACATGAGCAGGCGTGTGATAAACCCAAGCCTTCGTTATCCATGGACATCTTCGTACTTCTTAAATAGGTTAAGGATAAGTCATATGCACATGGAAAAAATGGTTAGTTTGCCTAGCCAGGTGGCAGGGGAAACTAACAACGTCAGTATGGGAAATGGAGTAAGCGACAAAGAATGTGTAGAAAGACAAAGTCTTTGTCACCAACGGATACTTTTAGGAAATGACCAAATTCGGGCTAAAATGATCAAATATTACACCCCTATACATAGCCCCAACAATTTCATTCAATTCACACCACTCTTTACAAAATTTCGTACTCTCTACCTATTTTTAAATTAAATTCATATATTACTTAGTTATTTTACTTTTAGTTTCACATTCAATAGATTTTTCTGAGGAAGAGGCTAAACTTATATGGATCGGTTTAAAACACAGCAACGAACTTATGTTCGGGTGTTGCAACAACTGGAAGATGAGTCAGATGAAGTGATAGGTGCATCATCTGTTTTTAGTACCAATTCCATCCTTGTTTCAGTTATACTTTTTTTATTATACATTGTATTACTCTTGTTTTTTATTTTGTTTCTCATGATAGGACGATTCAACCAAAAGAAGTGGAAATGACTTTAAAAGTGCTAAGGAAGTGACGTGCTACAAGTGAAGAAAATTAAAGAAAAAATGAAACTCCTTTAAATCTAGGAATTATTTACGCTATCCTGTAGAGAATTGAAAGGCGAATCCAACGGCGAAAGAACGAGGTCATTCTGACTTCGTATGAGAAAGTTATGAGCAAAACCGTGAAACCAACTTGAATTTGGTATCTGTTGGACCTTATTGGGCCTGCGCGGGAAGAAAGATAAGGGAAGCATTTTGGGCTCGCCTTTGACGTGAAAATTAGGATTTTTGTTGGTTTTTGAAGAGGTTAAGTCTTCTAATTGGATAAGGATCAAAAGAAGGTGGAAAAGTTTAATGAGATTAGTTGGATAAGGATCAAGAGGAGGTTACCAAAGCCTATATAAAGGGGAGCCTAGATAAAATTTTCTACACAACTTCTCATAGATTGAATATTTTCTTAATCAATTTTCATGGCTTTTAACAATGCTATGTCTAGCTAAATCTCTTTGTTAGGGTGAAAGGATGAACTTGTAGAGATAAATTTTCTTGTGTTTCAAAACTAGTATTTTCAACTATAAAAGCTTAATGTTAATGTTTTGTCTCTCTTTCAACGTTTTATCTTTCTCGATGATTTTTCATGTTTTATGCCATGTATAGTTCATTGTTTGATTAGTAGAAGAACTCGTTGACCCTTTCACGATTTATTGTTTTATGAATATTGTTTGACTACTTATGCCACGTATACCTAGTACTTTAAAATTCTATCTTAGGTTGAGAACAAACAATTCTTTTTGAAAATTCTTTTCTACGATTCTTAAACGAAATATCTTTTGTGTATTAGTAGCTAGATTTGCTATTTGCGCGAGTAAAATCGATACCCTTTGTGATTAACGCAAGTAAACCCTAATCTACAACGGATTCCCGAAACCTTACCGTTTTTCTATTATTGATTTCAATCTTTATTAAATAGTTCTAGTTCATTCATTAGTTTAATTCTTTACAAAAATCGGAAAGACATTTTTGACTTGAAAGTTACTTAAATTAATTAGTATAAGTAATACACACTCCTCGTGGGAACAAACCGAAATTTGCTCTTGTCTACATCTTTCAACACTGTGCGCTTGTGGTAAAACAAAGTCGGTTTTCCGACGCATCAAGTTTTTGGCGCCGCTGCTGGGGAGTTATTTTTAGGTTAAAGTTTTAGTTAAATTTTTGTTTTTGTTTTTAGTATTAGTTTTATTTTTAGATTTTTATTATTTTGTTCTATTTTACGGTTTTTTGGTATTTCTCTTTTGCTACAGGTTTTGGAACGAAAAACAAAAAGAAATTGAGCCAAAGATTTTGGTGATTAAAAGACTTGGAGTAAAGTTAAAGTTAAACGAATGGAAAAGAGGAGTTTATTTTTATTTATTTTTTATTTTTTTAGGGTTTTTATTTTTTATTTTAATTTAGAAAAACTGTATTAGAAAATCTTTAATTGTTTTTGTAATTTTTTTTTATTTTTGGACATTTTTTGAATTTTTATTTTATTTTTAAACCCTACGGAAGGGTAGTATTAAATATAAACTGCACATGGAAGGACGACAATTACGATATTGTCTCAGCCCTTTGGGTTCGTACACTGACAGAGGAGTCAATGGCCCGAGTCGACTTCAACGGTTCATCGCCCGTCTGGTACAGGAGGTAAAACTCTATTAATCCACGAAACCCCTGCGTGTGGATTTTTATATTCCTTCGTAATGCATATATGTTGAGGACTGAATACAATTTTATTTTCTAGTAAAGGGCATAAACTGGCCATACAAGATAAGGACTCGGATTTCATCATCGTTTCCTTCTTGCCCGTTTTAGGAACACGTTACCAAACACGAACCTAAGCTTAAAATTTTGATTAGAAAGAGACCGCTAGGGTAACGAGCTTATAGGAAAGTCATTCAAAAGGACTGAATTGGTTACCCTGTTAGCCTAACTCAAAGTTCAGGAAGAATATTTTAAGAAGATTCGAGCCGCCTTGTAACCCAAGGAAACGTTGTCAAAGAGACTGGGTTATCAAAGCTCCTTAGAGCTTATCCTATTTTTATTCGACTTAATCTAATTAGGATCATCTAGGAGGTTTGCTACAACTGTAACTAGTTGCCTTTTGAAAAATAAAAGCTGGTCTAGAAACAATCTAAGTGGAGCCATCATGCTTTTTGTTTGCTAGATTCGATAGGTTTGATTTGGTTGAGTCAGCCTTGCTTGTGATTGTTTAGAATTCCCTTCCAATCAGGATTGTTTTTAGAATTACCTTCCAATTAGGTACCATTCTTAGTTGAAGAGCAGCATTGGAATCATTCACGGGTGAAAAGTAAGTAGTATTTGATATTCTCACAAAGCTTTTGCAAGGTGTGTTATTGGGTAAATTTTGCTTTGAATTATGGATTATGATGATTTGGCATCTTTTATGGCATTTTAAAATCAATCCAAGAGGGAAGAGAAAGAAGAGTCATCTAATAGTTCAATTGATAAATACATTCAGAGAGCAGAGGAACGTCGTCCTCGTTCATATAATGTTTCAAGTTTTTATTTTTCCCTTACCCATGATAGTGATGATGAATATGTGTGTTTTGAGAATGTTGCTGAACTTAACACTTGTGATTATAGGAATGATGACACTGTTATGATATTTGAATCTAGTGTATCTTGTCCAACTCACGATCATATTAATGATGATACGCCTATTCAAAAGGATGAGGTTTGGATTATGAACCTGTAGGAATCTCACAATTCACATGATGATGATTTAGGAGAACCTGTTTATACAGGGGATACTATTGTCGAGTTTAACGAATCAGAGACACTAGATGTGCAAATTGATATACCTTCTAATCATGTGAATTGTGAGATTCCTACCGGTCACCTAGAAAAGGATGATAACGATCCAATTAATCATGAAACTGATGTTGCATCGAATGATTGTTTCACTGATCCATCTAGTGCTTTTATAAATTCTTGTATAAATGATGAGGAAAATTATATAGGCCAGACAACCATTAGATGTATGTTTAGCTCAATTTTCAGATTTCGATGATCCGATGCTTATTGACATTGTCAATGCATCGCGTCCTTGAATTGTTGATGAAGGTAACACAACCATGAAAGTTATTTCCGCAGACTTAAAACCTGATTTAGGGTACACAACAAGTGTTGAAATATCTCAACAATCTTTACTTGTAATCCGTGAGTCTGATTTTTGTGTTACTATGAATAAATGTAAAAGTCGGAAGTTTGCTCTTTTGAACCTTAAGGTTTAATTCACTTTATTTAGCTTTATTGGTATTAATCAATCTAGTGTTTATAGGTTCATATTTGTAGCAAAACTTATCTATTGGGATGATCCCTAACTTTTCAGACTTTATATTTATGCTTGGCAGCTGACTTTTTGGTACCATTATCATTTTGTTTGAGATTAATTGCGGTGTTGGAAGGGAAAAAAGTATCATTCGCTTCATGGGAGTCAACCCATCAGATTTGTTTCCTTCACATTATCTTTTATATTTAGTTTTTTACTTTTTGCATGTCATATTTAGGATTCCCATCTTGATTTATACATTGGATCATTCAATTTACATTGAGGACAATATAAAGTTTAAGTGTGGGGGAGTGTTAAGCATATATGATTCTTAAATATTCACTTTTAAACCTCCAACTTTTAGACATTTTAGAGTCACTTAGTATACTTCTAACTACGTTTACATACGGAGTTCTTAACGAAATAACTGAATTTAAAAGTATTAGAGAACTATATCCGGGGTGCTTAGTTGTTGAGAGGCTAGAGTTGACAAAAAGGGACTTAAACCGCCGGTGGCGAGTTCACTATTAGAGTTGTTGATCATTCAATACCCTGATTGATGCACCAAACCTTTAATTGTCTGTTTAAAGTGTTTTATATGCGTAAATTTCGGGTAGAATGATGAGCTACCCAACCTCGCACCATTTCAACACTACTTTTTGATCTCTTGGGTGCTAATTCTACCAATCATGAGGGTGACATCAGAACTGCGAAAAAAACTTACCTTGTAGTTTGATTTGAAGTTGGCACCACTCTATTTTTCTCTCGACAACAACAGGTCCATAGAAACATATCATCATCAACAAGCAAACCATTACAAATTTGAATAAAGTTAAAGAGCAAAATTTTACATCCTAGTTGAAGACTAAGTACAAGAACGAAGAAATCAAAAGAAATGGATTTTTATGAAGTTTAGGATACCGAGACAATACAAGTTGTGACAAATCAAGTGGTAAAGTCCTTTTTCCACGACCATATTAGTTTCATTGTTATTCTTTTAGTTTATATTTCAGATATCTTGTCTCAAAAAAGAAAAAAAATCAGGAATATATATATAAGAAAAAACAAAGAGAAAAAAAGATTTTTTTTCTTATTGTTTTAGAGTATATTTGTTTTTGTATTTAATCACTAAGATTGTGGGGAAGAAGAAATCTATAAAAAGTGTTAAAAACAACAAGAATTTGATCAGAAGAGAGTTATAAATTGTCAGAGTTCTACGAAGTTCAAGAGTTCATCATCTACAGTTGAAGCCGAAGACGTTTCTATGGGATGCTATGAGAGTGGTGTTGATTGTAAATTGGATGAGAATGTGAGTGATCATTCCCATCCTCGCATAGTGGTTGACTTTCTTTCGTAGAGATTATCAGAAAACATGTATTTTTCTTCCCACGTTTCTATGGGATATCCATATATAATTCAGAAGGTTTCTTTTCCTTCCCACCATTCAACGTGTGCAGGATTTATGTCTTCATTCCTTCCTGCACACATGAGAACCATAAAGTGCGTCTTTTGACTGTCAAATTCATAAAACCCTATTGGTGAGGTAGAAACATTCGGTCACTCTCGATCCTGAATTCTTTCATATGGTGGTTTTCTCCTAACTCAAGAGTTAAGCATGAGAATAATGTTCTTAGATACATCTAACTTCTTATTATTAGTGTGCAGAGACTTTATGTCCTCTTAGCTCTTTGGATGCATGTGCTCTGGAAGATTTGAAAGTTGGAACTTAGGTTTTATGGGTATACCTCTTGTAAACCCTCACGAGATTATATCTCGTCCACTAGGGACACCTAGGGGTTTGAAGGCTTGTTACACATGATAAGTGTGACCGTATCCTCAACGAAAGGGAGTTGTTGTAGTTTAGGTTAGTTTAGATTTTTTGTTTGCTCGAGGACTAACAAAAGGCAAGTGTGGGGGAATTTGATAGGTGCATAATCTACATGGTTTTAGTGCCAATTCCATACTTGTTTCAGTTATACTTCTTTCATTATACATTGTATTACTCTTGTTTTTTATTTTGTTTCTCATGATAGGACGATTCAACTAAAGAAGCGGAAATGACTTTAAAAGTGCTAAGGAAGTGACGTGCTACAGGTGAAGAAAATCAAAGCAAATTTAAAACTCCTTTAAATCCAGGAATTTTTCATACCATCCTGTAGAGAATTGAAAGGCGAAGCCAACGACGAAAGAACAAGGTCATTTTGACTTCGTATGAGAAAGTTATGAGCAAAACCGTGAAACCAACTTGGATTTGGTATATGTTGGACCTTATTGGGCCTGTGCGGGAAGAGAAATAAGGGAAGCATTTTGGGCTCGTTTTTGACGTGAAAATTAGGGTTTTTGAGGAGGTTAAGTCTCCTAATTGGATAAGGATCAAAAGAAGGTGAAAAAGTTTAATGAGATTAGGTTTCCTAGTTGGATAAGGATCAAGAGGATGTTACCAAAGCCTATATAAAGGGGAGCCTAGATAAAATTTTCTACACAACTTCTCATAGATAGAATACTTTCTTAATCAATTTTCATGGCTTTTAAGAATGCTATGTCTAGTTAAATCTCTTTGTTAGGGTGAAAGGATGAACTTGTAGAGATAAATTTTCTTGTGTTTCAAAACTAGGATTTTCAACTATAAAAGCTTAATGTTAATGTTTTGTCTCTCTTTCAACGTTTTATCTTTCTCGATGATTTTTCATGTTTTATACCATGTATAGTTCATTGTTTGATTAGTAGAAGAACTCGTTGACCCTTTCACGATTTATCGTTTTATGAATATTGTTTGACTACTTATGCCACGTATACCTAGTACTTCGAAATTCTACCTTAGGTTGAGAACATACAATTCTTTTTGAAGATTCTTTTCTATGATTCTTAAACGAAAATCTTCAGTGTATTAGTGCTAGATTTGTTATTTTGCGCGAGTAAAATCGATACCCTTTGTGATGAACGTAAGTAAACCCTAATCTACAACGGATTCCCGAAACCTTAACACTTTTATATTATTGATTTTAATCTTTATTAAATAGTTTTAATTCATTCATTAGTTTAATTCTTTACAAAAATCGGAAAAACATCTTTTGATCTGAAAGTTACTTGAATTAATTAGTATAAGTAATACACACTCCTCATGGGAACGAACCATATTTTCTCTTGTCTACATCTTTTGACATTGTGCGCTTGCGGTAAAACAAAGTTGGTTTTCCAACGCATCATGAAGATAGAGAACTGACCAAAACTATGATGCCAAGAGAATTATCGGGACAGATACCAATAGCTCCTAAGCCAAAAAAAAATATTCACAAAAAGATATGCGTATCGGGAGCGGGATAAGTACCACCAAAAGCTGATGCACAATTATTTCAATGTTGATTGCGTGTACTCTTATCAAGATTTCCAACATCGATTTTGCATGCCCCAACACTTGTTGTTAAAGGTTATTGAAGAAATATGGTGGGTACATCCTGAATTTAATTATCAGTTTGATGCATTGAATATTAAAGGTCATAGTCCGGAACAAAAGGTTACCTCGACCCTAAGGATTCTAGGTTACGGTTGTCCAACGGATTCTAATGATGAGTATCTTTGTACGGACAAAAAAAAATTCATACAAGTATCTTTCATTGTTTTGTGAAACTATGATTAATCATCAACGTATTTATGAAAACCAACAGAGATAGATGTCAGAGAAATATTAAAGCAATACCAGGATATGGGTTTTCCAAGAATATTAGGTAGTTTATCTTGAATGTATGCATTGGGTGTGGCAGAGATGTTTTATGTATTAGGGCGGCCAATATAAGGGTCATTACCCAAAACCAACTTTTATTTTGGAAGTTGCCGCTACTTATGACTATTGGATATGAAATGATTATTTTGGTCTGTCCGGTTCACAAATAGACATAAATGTTCTGCACAAATCGCCTATGTTTGGAGACCTCAAGTATGAAAATTTTCCCAATGTAAAGTTCAATATCAATGGGAATCAATATACTCAAGGGTATTCTCTTGCGGATGGTATCTATCCTAAATGGTCTACCTTAATTCAAGTGTACCATCAGCCTCCTGCAGGCGATCCGGGTCGTACAATTAGGTATTTTAACAACCGCCAAATGGCTTTGAGAAAGGATGTTGAACGTGCATTTTTAATTCTGAAGCGGAAGTTCTCGTGAAATGCATAAGATTATGTTGACGTGCATAATTATTCATAACATGGTAATTCAACAAATTCGGCGTAATATGAATTGGACTAACCACCCTGATGAATATTCGAGGCTTGAGGTTCGACCAACGAGAGGGGTACTTTCCAGGAACTATCAGCAAATGTCTAATTACATTCAGAACGCAAATTTGTAGACAAGTTAAGACAAGACCTGACTGCGAATCATTGGGCCGAGTTTGGAAGAACGGGGGTGCGTACTGGAAGTTATGTTTGATTATATTTTTTGTTTTAAGCGTTTTAAATTTGTTGTTTCAAAGTTAATTCCAAGTAATTTTTTGTTTTAAGTTTTTAATTTATTTACTAATTTCAAGTAATTTATTACAAGTTTTTATTTTTTTTGTAATATTTACTTGAATTGGAAACATATAATATGGATGACGTGGAGTGCAACGACTATTTTTCTAACTGTTGGAAATATGGATGGCGTAGAGTGCAACGACTATTTTTATAACCGTTGGCAAGACTTAGCCGCCAACGACTCTTAATTCAACCTCTATATATATCTACCATTCCCAAAGAGAAATCACACCTCCCACAAAACTTTTATATATACTCTCTCATTCTAATTTCCAGAAATATGGCTCAACCTAAGTTTACTCAGGGAGAAGATTCATCTCTGTGCAGAAACTTCGTAGTGTGTTATCCGGCCAGGGGAGCAGAACGACGAAAAAAGGATTTAGTGAGCCAGAGTTATTAGACTAGCATTCATGGAAACTTTTGCGATGACACCGGTAACCCTTATAACCGTGATATAGCAACACTGTTTGTACGATTTCAAAAAAACAAACAAAAACAAGTAGCATAATTTATAGTTTTTGTTCAGATTGTCAATCGAAATCGACATAGGAGTGAAACCAGTAATGAGATTGAAGCGAGATCTTTCAAGGAATGGCGAAGATAAAAAGGACAAAATTTCAAATACGAAACTTATTTCCACATCCTTAAGGAGTTCTTCATAACCCGTTTGAATTATTAATTTGTTTGCACTTTACATTTGTTTGCAGTGTTAATTTGTTTCCACTTTCTTTATGTAATTCGTACTTCAAGTAATGAAAAAAAAATTATTTCAACTAACTAGTTATTACATCTTAATAATGCTTCAAAAAAAAATACATCTTAATTATTAAATATTTAAACTAACTAACTATTATATTAATCAAGACGTAGAACCTCATTGTCTTCTTCTTCATCAATTGGGTTTTGAGGTTGCAATTGTTCTTCTAATACATGCCTTTTTAACTTGTCACATTCCATTTTCCATATAAATTTTTGATCCTCATTCATTATTGAGGTGTCCACATAAGGAATCTTATGCTTGTCATAATAGCTAACAAATTTCTCTTGAGAAAAATGGCTTTTTTTTAACTCCCTATTCACGACCTTCCGGTCAACGAATTTTTGTTTCTCGGTTGTTTTTTAGTGATTCATAAAATCGGTCATGTTAACCTCTGAACCATTCTTATTGGGATAATTTTCTGGCTAATTTTGTTGTGGTTCTTCCTAAACCTTTTTGTTTGTTGTTATTAACTGCATTGAGATCGAAATTAGGATGTGAATTTTCTAGGTTCTCTGGTGAAGAAAATGATGAATTGGGACTTGAATTTGGTGTAGAGGTAGAAGGAGAGTATGATGATCTTTCAGGAACTTACTGTATAGTCGTTAAAAGCAATGGATTATATTTTGGAAACACTTTTAAGATAGTGTAACAAGAATCATGTTCAAATTTTACATCGTAATTGTGGTGCCATTCCGTATGACACCTTCAATCATGTAATTCACAAAAACAAATTTATTAAAGATCATACAAATTTATTTATTTATTTAAAGAAAATGGACATTTAATATAATTTACCAGATCCATTTCAACTTCACCACTCGGTCTAGAACGAGAGACTTGCATGACATGAGCAATATATCATGTTATTTTTTTTTATTGATTTTAGCGAAGCGACCTGATAATCCATCACTATCACAACTATAGAGGTTCATTGTTTCCTCTTTAAATTTTATGAAATATGTTATCCCACGAGTAATGCCTTCTTGAGATGCACCATTGATACTATCGAGTGTGAAATAAACATAATTTCTGCAAACGCTTTCATCTTCGATTAATGTAACTTTTGAACCACAAACGCTTTTATTAATATTAATTGCCTGATTTTGAGAATTAGAAGTCATTTTATAGAAAAATTAGGAGAGTTTTATTTTAGATTAATATTAGAAGAGTTTTGTTTTAAATTAACACAAATGTATGTGAGAGATTAAGGTGTAGAGAAGGTGTGAAATGAATGGAGTTTGAAATTGAATATTTATAGGGGAGTTCAGCCAAGACCGTTAAATAAGATAACTAGCCAGCGACGGAGTCTCTGTCGAACGATAAAGTTTATGTCGCTAGCGACAGAATCTCTGTCACGATGTGCAAACCGGCAAATATGCTGGTTTGCCAAACCAAATTTCCAATTGGCATGTCCATAATAACTTAAAGTGGGCAAATATGGTGTTTTGGTAAGTGCATAGAAACTGGCCTAAGAGGTTGATACATGTCGTGACTGTTAGATCAGTAAATTTTGTTTTAAAAAAAATGAAGTTTGTGATTTTTAAGGAGACTGACAATACAATTTGATACTTATTTCGTTATTCATATAATGTAGGAAAAAAATGATGTTGGTTGTATGGTTTAAATAAATAAAAAATTAATGAAAATTAAAATAAACATCCAAAGGCAATTCCTATGTGACAAACAAAAAAAATTAGGCAAGTCAGGTGGATGGACAAACATGTTTTGCCACTAAAGTAAAACGTGAAAAGAAACAATAAAAATCTAACGAACAACAAAAGTATTGCCGCCCAACGACTGTTCCATAGCCTCTCGACAATTCATATGTATCCAACCATTGTTTTTTTTTACTTGTACATATCATGAATTTTCAAATCGGATCGCATGTGTAAATTGACGACCATAACTTATGTTAGTCAACGATTTTGACTAAGTCGAAATCATAAATTGGTCAAATCTCATGATAAAGACCTAAAATTTATCCTATGTAAAAGGAATGAAAATTCAAACCTTGTACCTTGTGTATGGACATGTAACTCCTTAAGTACTATGAGTCTAGTTGCTAATAATATTCAATAATATTTTATATTTATTATTTATTAACACTTTAAAATTAGTAGGTGTATATAAACCATGTTGTAATTTTTTTTATTGATCTAAAAAATTTAAGTATGAATCTTCAATTCACGATTCAACGTATAATTCGATTTAAAAAAATAAAATACGAGTCACAATTTAAAAACCTTGCCGCCAATGACTCTATTTTCCCTTACTGTAAATTCTCCACCATTCTCAACTCTCAACTCATGCATTTTTATTTTCCTTTTTTCTCAGTTTGAGTCAATTTAATTTCTACAATGGATCCTAATTTTGGTTCCTCTGACGAGGACATAAAAAAAATCAATCGGTATAATGAAGATCAATAAAAGTAATTGTAGACATTGCAACAATTGGATGAAGAGTCAGGCGAGGCTATAACAAAGAGAAAATGTTGCAATTATATACATGGCAAATACCCATCCTGCAAAGCCAAAAGAAGTATTGACAAGAATATGGGCATTTCAAGACCGATAATTTTATCAGATGCATGATTATTTCCTTCATAGATGTGTGTACTCTGATCAATATTTACAATGTCGATTCTTTATGGGTTGTAACTTGATAATTAAGATTATTGTTGGAAAAAAATAAGTTAGAGATCGATATAATCCATATCATAGCATAACATGAATAAATGCGGAAAAATAAATTAAGAACAAAGAGATCGAGACGAGTTTTAGGTACTAAATCTTTAAGACGAAATTCATTCCCACATTTCTCAAATCTCAAGTACCCTTAATTGTCATGAAACCACAAAACTGAGTATGTATGCGCAAACATTGTACATCTGTTGAATGGCAAGCATTACCAAAAACGAACTTCGATTTCGGAAGCTTCGGCTGTTTATAATTTTTGGATGTCACTGTTATTATTTTTTTGTTTTTTTTACTTCTCGGATTACAAATAACATCAATTTTTTGCATAAATCATCACTATTTGAAGATCTAAAGTATGGAATCGCTCATCATGCAAATTTCACCATAAACATGCATAACTACACTCAGGATATGATCTGGCGAACGAAAACTACCACAATGGTCAATTGTAGTTAAAGCCTACGATCAAACCGGTGAAATGCGTGATAAAAAGTTCTTTAACATGCATCAAAGGGCATTGGAAAAAGAGTTTAACGAGCATTTGGATTCTGGAAAAAAAAAAGTTGTCATTTGTGGCCGTATCGTTATTTTAGTTCAATAAACTTAAACAAAATTATGTTTACTTATATAATTTTGCATTACATGATCAACGAATCGTTATTTTAGTTCAATAAACTTAAACAAAATTATGCTTACTTATATAATTTTACATTACATGATCAACGAAGAAACCCGAAATGATCCTACATGGAAGAGTTATGAAAATAAAGATTTGAGGTATGTTGTTATACCATATTATGGGAGTTGTCCAAGAAAATATAAACCAAATAGTAACATAATTCAAAACAGGGGTCTATATGCAGTGTTAAGGGTTGATTTGACTGTACATATTTAGGCTCAGTATGGAGCGGGAACACTTGGAATTTAATTTAATTATTATCGTTATAATTGGTATTTTGTTTTAACTAGTTTAGTTTATGTAATTTGAAATTTATTTAATGATGAGAAACCTTGACTTAGTTTAAAACTAATTAGATATTACACTTAATTTCAAACTAACTATTAAACTCAAGTCTTCTTACCCAATTAAAAATATTACATTTAATCTAAACCTACTATTATAATTAATAAAACTAGTATTTCAATTAATAAAACTATGTAAAGTAATGCATTTTACTTAGAATTTTTCAGTCATTGTCTTATTTTTCATCTGATTCATCAAGGTGGACAGTTTCTTGGGTTTTCTCTTATAAAATCATTATGTAACTTGTCAAATTATTGAAAGAACCTTAATTTCTTGTTTAAATTATTATAATGTTTATCTTGTGAAATATAACTTTTTTGAAGTTGTTTTGCTACAAAGCCACGTTGAGCTGATCTAGTAAGTTCATTTGCATGCTCTTTCTCCATGCACTCGTTCGTATTAAACTCATTTGTTTCAGATAATCCTTCTTGGGTTTCTTTTTTTCTTTTTTAGTTCCTTTGACCCATACCTCTACCTTTTTTGTATTAGCATGAACATTGCGACTGGAATTTGAACATAGAGAAAGATTACCACCAGGATGAACTTGTGATGTTATTTCTAATGTGGAAAATGGTAAAACGGTTGGAGGCACTTGAGAACAACTGAAGCATACGGGGATCTAGTTGGTGAAGCAAAATCGACCAGCAAGTTTGGGTCAAATTTATTCAATGCCTTGAGGATGTTGTAACAAATTCGTATAGGAAACCATTTTTGTGTGTTTTTTGCCGGTTTTCGTTACATAATCGTTCTTGTAATTTGGAATAAACAATTTAACTTAGAAAACATAACCGTTTAACGAAATAATTTTTTTAATTCAAAATTTCGAATTGTTTTTACTACTTCAACATCAGTTCCACCGTTTTTTCTGGATCGATTTATTTGTGTGACCGCAACTACATATTCAGTCACTTCTTTGTTGATAGCACGAAAAGGACTCGACAACCCTTTTGCATCACGATTTTTGGGGTTTTCGGTATCTTCATAAAATCTCTACATATAATTCATACAAATTCACATATCTTCCTATTGTAGATGGTGAGCTTTTGTCAAGGGTAAAATAGTAAAATTATCTCTCAAGACTCGAGTCTGAGAAATATTAAACCCCAAATTCTATAAAGAGTTTTTGGCAGGCGCTTATCACTGTCCTCTCTCTATATGTATAGCCAATTACATATACGATTAAAATTACTGAACGAATCAACATTCATTACTATACGAAATCATCAGAATGACACTGGTGCTTACTACACAATCCCATAAATGCTATGATTTTTACATAAATTCTCAAGCTCCTAAATTATTGCCCACTAGTATAGAGTAATTTAAGAGTTATTTGGTGCTATATTCCGCAGTTGAATTCCCAAAAATTACCTTGTGTTGATATCCATGCTCAACTGAGCAATATTGACCCACTAAAATACCTATATAGCTTTATATAGAAGATTACACACGAATCTACTTGATTAAAGTACCACATATGTGCTTAGATTCCAAGTCAAAAACTGTGTCAGACACAATTTCATAGCTTATACTAGCTAAACTCAGCCTCAGTCACATTAATCCTTGCTTAAAGAGACCACTAATGTGTATGGCGTGAAAACAATTCATTTTTTTTTGAAACACTTAAAAATAAGTTCACAACACTTATAAGCGTCTCAAACGATCAAAGAATGCTTTATAACATAATTGGCAAATTAAGGAGACGCTGGATTTGAAGTGTTACAAAAGGCTAGTACAAACCATGTGCGCCTTAGTCCCAAGCACAATACTTTTGTGTCTTAGTTTTTCCACAAAACTTGTGCGCCTCGGTACAACTTCAAAACATATGCGTCTTAGTTCTAAAGATAAATCTTGTACGTCTTTGTCTCAAAGAAAAATTCTGTGCGTCTTAGTCAAGCCACAAAACATGTGCGCCTTAGTTTTACCATAAAACATGTACGCCTTAGTTTTGCCACAAAACTTCTGCGCCTTATTTTTTAGCACAAAACTTGTGCATCTTAGTCTTAACTACAAACCTAATGCATCTTACCCTTTGATACTAAACCTAATGCTAATGCATCTTAGGCATTTAGCCCAATACTAATCCACCTTATACATGGATTCAAACCTTATTCAACCTAGGCTCAGCTCCTAAGCTCATCCACCTCAACATTAGCACCTAACGCTTTCCTATTTGGGTTTGCTTCACATATACAAGCTTCAAAACCCTAATTTGCCTATCAAAGGCCATACTAAACCTCACACTTATATTTTTATGTGTAGCTTCACATACATACTCTTGTGCTCAACAACTATATACATATTTTCATGCTCAACTACATATACTCATTTCTATAAAAACAACCATGTCAATGCAAAAGTGGAACACATTGTTCCTTATAAGTAAAAGATATGTGTTTTATTGTATTCCTTCTAGACTCATCAAGCTAGTTAAGCAAGACAAGTTTTTAGTCAAGAGACCAACTAAGCAGGCCTCATTTGACTTAACATTGACAATGCTGAAATGCTACAAAATTACACGAGACATCAAATGTCACAAATAAGAGGATATTCACTAGGATATTGGTCTGGCGGTCTACGACACGTAGTGCAACAATGCACCCCTACTGAGAAAAGTCTGGAAAGTTCGATCAGCAGTTGACTAGGGGAGTGGTAGGTTGAGCAACCGTCTATTCAACCTCAAACAGAGTGGGGAGCAGTTATGAACACCTTCTCCACTTCACCACTGCTCAACCATCGACACTTTCTTCCAGATAGGAGGTCATTTGAACGGTTACAGTAGCTACGATTATATAAATAAATTCCAATCTATTGGAAGGACACGACAAAACAAGTCTAAAAATCTGAGACAAGTCTAACACAAAATCGAACAACTCAATCATTCAACCTTCTCACATAGAGAATTGTTCATAGCTATTCACACCAATTACATCCTACAAAGTCTGATACTCTGACCTTAATCTTTCTCTCGCTTCCCTCCCTAAGACCAACCCTTCTTCTTCTTCTTTGTGACTGAGCAAGACTAGAACGACTATTGTTTGGTTTAGATCAGGATTGACAAATTGATCTCTCGAATTTAAACAAACTACTTCAACAATACTAATATTTAAGGATTAAACGAATATTCTCACCACACTTTCCCCAATTAACCCTCTGAATTCATTTTCTCCACAGACACCTATCCAAACTTTGCACCACGAACTTTCATAGCAGCCTGAGATGATGTTGTCATTTTTTCTTAAATTGGAACAAATTTCTATGTAATCAAAGAAAGCATAAGTTGAAATGAGGATAAAAATGAATCTAAATATAAGTTTAAAATCCAGTTATTAAATAATACTCCCTCCGTTTCAGGAAAAGAGTTACTTTTCATATTTGCACAATTATTAAGGCAAGATGAGAGAGATTAACTTTTGTAATTTATTTCCAGATTTACCCTAACAAAAAGTTTAATACTACATATATCTTTATGATGAGAATAATAACATTTCTTAAAATAATAAGGGTAGTTATGAAAGTTTGTTATATTGAAAATGAAAGTAACTCTTTTATTGGAACACAAATTTAAAGAGAAAGTAACTCTTTTCCTAAAACGGAGGGAGTATAATCGTAGAGCAGCAATGGCATTTCCTAGTATCACAAGCATTACCGCACAATGACAATACCATGGCCTAGGGCCAGAAGATGTACCGCTCGGCCAAAGATGTATCGAGCGACATATCTTCAGTCGTGATTGGTAAAGTTGTCCATCCCAAAAAAAAAAAAAAAGAGTCGGTTGGGGCTAAAAGAATGATCCAGGTGGAATTCTGCAAATAATAATATTCATCAGCTTTAGCTGGGGTGTTAACGAGTCATTGACAGCTTCATTTTTGACATCAAAACAAACAAACCAATCATTTCTTTTCTTTCGTTTCTCTTCTTTTCCTCCTTACAAAAGAAGAGTCTTCTTCTTGTATTATCTGGTCTCAAAAACAACATAAATTCGAAAACAGAATAAATAAATTAGTAATTGTTTATACAAATTGTGATTATTTTATCAAACTCCTCCTTTTCCTGTACACTTCCTTTTTCTTTCTCTTTCTTTCTTACATTTCCTCTCTGGAACAAGAAGAAGATAAAGGAGGAGAAGAACCCTAAAATTTTGAAATCGTGATCCGGGTTAATTTGTTTTTCCAGAGAGGAATATATATATATATCTCAATCACAATATAGGTAAGCACTTATTTTCCTTTCCTTATTAGTACTCAGCTTAAATCTGAAATTTGTTTTTTCTTTATGTTGACTCTTGAGATTTGCTTCAATTTCATCGTTATTACCTTTTCTTTTCCTTTTATCATTGAATCTGGAATTTATAATTAGGTTCTTTTTTGTATGCTGGGAGTTGTTTAAGTACAATGCTGTTAAAGGGACAATATCTTGAATACATTGTAATTCATTCTGAATGATTGTAAAATTAATTCTCATCTCAGTAAAATTGTCCACATCTTTTGCTGCTAGCTCAGGAATCACCAATTTTGTACTTGGAATAACTTTACTGCCTCTTTGGAATCGTCGCAATGATTAACTTATTAGTTTTCTTCTTTAGAAGTCATATATTAGCTGCAGAAGGAGAATGATATAAAAAACACAGGTAGTTGCAGTTTCTTTGAGAAACGAATGATTAGAACAAGAAAACAGTCGTAGTTGATGTATGCAAATTACACGATGCATTATCATTCCTGTATTTGAGTAATGTTGTTCCAACTTTGTAATAGGTAACAAAATTAAATGTCTTACTGTCTTAGTCATCTTATTTTGAGCTGTTTTGTTTTACCATATGGCGCAAACAGAAATTATATGATAAGATGTGATGTAGAAAGAATAAGCTGAAGTAGTCAACTTTGGGTATTCAATTAGGCAACCTATAAGGATGATTGAGGAGCTGAACTGAGGTTATCTGCAGCAGATAAAACAATTATACTGATGTAGCATGTAGACTTATAGCCTTTAAGCCTTTGCAAAGTTGAGGATCATATAATCTATGGAGGTGCTTCTTGATTTGTCGAAACTTTTAAAACGAAAAATGAAGAGATGGAGATTAGGAGGAACAGATAAATGCATAATCAGGGGAAATGCAAGTGACAAATGAAACAAGGTCAAGAAACAATATTTTGGAAAGACCTTATGCAATGGGAAAATGGAGGAACAAAGAAAGGCAAGGTAGTTGTAATATGTGCAGAAGAGCTATAAGAAACATTTCGGATCAATACAAATGTTATTTCCTTTAATAATTTGCAGCTGATTACATGGTACATATTGAAAAATAAACATTTCGGAATGATGGTTTTCTTTTATTTTGTCTAGGTTTGCTGTTTAGATAGTTGAATTTCTGGTGACGACCAATTAGCTGCAAGTTCCAAATTATCAAATAATGGACGTTAGATTGAGTGTTGGGAATGTATACATAAGTCCAGTTTTAGTGCTTCTGTACAGTTTCCTCATACTGAGCGTGGGTGTTGTTAATTTAGCCATAAAGTTTACAAATGTTAATTTGCATGTTTGAACACTCACTTTGTTATATAATTATTTTGGAAATGCTATTTAGGTCTACTGAACCAAATAGATTAACAGGCTCACGCCACTTGTGTTGACACACACATTATGTGAATCAAATGTCCAAATATCAGGTGTTTCATCATTTGAGTTGAGCCAAAATATTAAAATTGCTCATTCGGATTTCATTCTTGTCTAGGATCACTTGTTAAGATATAATGATCTACTCAGCATATATCATGACAATTAATTAGTCATCTCAATTTTAAGCTTCTTGCAGCATTTTATGACATTTTTATATTACTTTTGAATCTTCTCTTACATGCGATTTATGAAAAAATAGGTCACTGATACATGCTGGACAACACTCTTAGTTTCTAACCTATCTTACTATTATCCAAACTATACTGATGATTGTCCTTGTATGCCACAGTTAAGGTTTAATTAAGGTATGGCGAATTCAAAAGGGTCATCAAACTTCAGAAATTTTCTACATGCTGGACAACAATCACTACTACCTCCCAGAATTCCCTTTCCAAGTGTGCCAACCTCATATATTGACTATGGGTCTAATTCCTCAACATCCAGAGGTGTTCCGAAACCAAGGCAAGGACTTAAGCACCACCAACGTACTTCCTCTGAGAGCTTCCTCATAGAAGAGCAGCCATCTTGGGTGGAGGAACTCCTTAATGAACCAGAGACTCCTGTTAGGAGAGGTCATCGGCGTTCGTCAAGTGACTCTTTTACATATTTCGATTCTGCCAATGCTTCCATGGATTCCCTATTTCAAGAGGACAATAAATTTAAAAATATAGCATCCTTACCTAGGACAGGATCAGGAGACTTCGATCACTATAGAGATACTAATCATGCTTCGTTTTATCCAGAACTGAACTCTTTTGTGAGACAGCAAGATAGGGCATGGGAACCATCCATTACTTCTATGGCCTACCCAGGTGGACTTCCATCTGGAAGTGATAACACTGTACCCCCCACCTCAGGATACTCATGTCCTCCGCAGGAGCCAGCTGGAGTTTCATCGATTCCCGTAGAAAAGCAAGATCAAGAGGATTCTTCTGGTCCACATGATCCCAAGGTGTCCTCTGAAAGAAGGGACTATACTAAGCCGTCTTCATCTGAAACTGATCCAAAACGTGCTAAACAGTAAGTTATCAGATCCCCCTTTTGTTGCAGCTTTAATAGCTATCTCTAGAAACTGTGTGATGCACTGGACTTCTACCTTTTGGCCTCAGCCAACCGATTATATGTGTAGTTGCATTAAATAAGCCCCATGAACCTCTTATGCATTTATCTGGTTTATGCTATTGGAATCATTTCACTGACTGGATGTTTAGTAATCACGCTTTAGCATGAAGACTCTTGACTTGTTATGCATTTAATGCTTTTGCTGTTATGCTGTCAAACTCATCATCAGCTGACTAAATATTTCTTGCCTGTTATAATCTTGACCGTAGAAATAAACCTTATGAGCATTTCCTACCACATTAATCTCTTAGCTGTTTCATTTGTTTTCTCTTGAACGCTCAAGTGCTGATGGATCAAATGACGTAGAAAACAAAGAAGTATGTAGTCCACGAACCTTGAGTTGTAAAACGTTGGTATCTAAAATTTCTAATGTGTATAATAACAGGCAATTTGCTCAGCGTTCACGGGTGCGGAAGCTTCAGTACATTGCTGAGCTTGAAAGGAATGTCCAAGTCTTACAGGTGAGTCCCAGATAGGATGTAGCGTGCTTTGCTTTATTTTTGACTAATGTAGTGTATCCTATTTCATGGTCAAATAGTTCAAATTATCTCACATATACATTTTTTCCCACCATTTTTAATGAAGGCCGAAGGATCTGAAGTTGCAGCTGAAATTGAATTTCTAGACCAGCAAGGCCTTTTACTAAACATGGAAAACAAAGCCCTGAAACACCGATTGGATGGCCTGGCACAGGAACAACTCATTAAGTGCTGTAAGTATCTTAATATTTCCCCTCAGAAAATAACATAAAATAAAGTATCCTCAAATCCCAATCAATAGCCTTGTCTTGCCTAAATTTGTTGAAGTATTTATCAGTTTGGACCAGAAATTTTTAGGCTACAGGTCCAATAATTTCTGACGCTAAAATTCCAATTGGTACAATAATTTCATTCACTTGAGACATTATGTTTCAGATAGGTTTTGGAAGGATAACACCCTTTTTTTTCGGGATTACTTGATTCAAAAAACCCTTAATTTTGGCGCCTGTTTAGTTAATATTCGAAGCGACACCAACTTTTTTTTTTTTGTGATTAAGTGGAGCAGGAAATGTTAGAGAGAGAAATTGCTAGGCTTCGAGTCTTGTATCAGCAACAGCAACTTCAGCAGCATCAGCCGCAACAGCGTGCACCTTCTGCTCCTCGTCGTTCCAGTAGCAGAGAGCACCTTAACCTTGATGCTCAGTTTTCGAGCCTCTCCCTAAAGCATGAGGGCGGTTCTGGTCGTGACCCTGTAAGTGGCTCACTTCGGATTTGAAATCTTGGAGAAAAGATAAGATAAAAAAACTGTGCCATAATTTTTTTTTACTCACACTACCACATCCTCCTGAGGTGAGGGCAAGCACTGGCCTCATTTTTATAAACTTTGAGAAACTACTTTGATCCTGACATATTGTGTTTTAATGTGCACCTGGTGGTCGTACGGTAAAATAAGAATCTTTTCTTCTGACTCATTCGACACATCGGTGGTGATGACTTGACAAGTTCCTCATGTTTCCGTCTCTGTATCTCTCAGTTGTATTCTACAGGCAATTGTACTTTTAACCTATAATCTTGGGTTTTCCTTGTTACCATTTGGACATCTTTCTTAACTTTGGTTAATCAAGTAGTTTGCCGCAATGGGCTCTGTTTACATATTTAAAAAAAACAGCAAAGAAAGGGAACTGCACATGTATCTCAAGTTCTTTTTCACTATTTTTTTCCTCCCTATCTGTATCAACTTTATAATATTTCATGACTAATTGAGAATTCAGCAACCTTTTTTTTTTTGGTTTCTAGATATTGAATTGTGGGATGTATTTGTTAACCTATAACTCCTTGTTTCTAATACATGGTTGTGATGGCATTTCCCAGGGGTGTATTAGCTATTCAGCGTCAAGCGCAGATTGAAGATGTAACCATGAACCTGTTTTTCTTATTTCAAATTTAATGTGCTAGCACAGATGCTCAAAATAACATGAGAGTGTACAAGCATGGCCTACCTTTGCATTTCATCTACTTGCAGAATATCTCTAAGACTAACTAGGAAATCATTTGAAAGGCATCCTATCTCAGGTGTCCCTGATTCAGAGCATGCTATTTTAGTTGAACCACCAACTGTCTAATTTTCTGGTTTGTTCCCTTGCTTATGCATTTTGCGGTTGTTGATCTATAATCACTTACTAGAACATAAAGCCTGACATGGATTTGGAATTCCAATTGAAGATATCTTTATCTTTAACCTATCAAAACAAGACGTGGCATTTTACATACAGGTAAATTTTTGCAATACCAGTCTTAACAGCCTCATCATAAACTTGTTAGAATACTAACATTGTAAAATTTATGAATTGTCAAACAGGGCACCACTATTAACTAGGATGCATCAGAGCTATAAATCCTCTAAATCCTAGCATTGTGCTACAGGTTCTTGATGGGGATATCAAGTATGCAAGTACAAAAAACTTGAGTACTGCAGTTTCGCTTCATGTGACTTCCACAATGACAAAAATCTAAATATGCAAATACCAGATCTACATTTCTGATAGTCTTACATTTAAAGTTAACAATTACAAAAATTTATTCCTTGATTATACTGCTTGTACAATTTGTTTGTTTTTGCTAGATTAAGAATTAAAAGATATATTGAAAAATTGCTAATGTATGTTACAAAGAAAAGTATATGACTTTCTATACGGTTGACTACAATGTCTGAAGAATCAACCACATACTGGAAGAAGCAAAATAAAAAGGCTGAGTCTTCATCTCTTTAATGATATCCTTCAATTCTTTCGATTTTGCAATGAATACAAATTGCATTTCTGTCCTACAGACGCCACATGATTGCAGATGGGAAGTGTTCTCTTTCGTGTGCAAAAATAAATCAAGGCCTTTCCCAAAATTTAAGACTTCAGTACTTAAATATAGAACCCTATTATTGTACGATTGCTAAAGGGTGGTACCAACATTAACAGGGCTGATACCATTTCACATAAGATAAAAAAATTGTATACGATCCTAGCCGTTGGACCACTTGAATGGTACCAGTCCCGCTAATGCTGGTATCACCCTTTAGCAATCATGTATTATTGGGACGACACACTTATGCATACTTTTCTTATAGGGGCTTACAAAATGATAAAATAAAATCATCTTGTAACTAACCCCTAACCAACCCTAATATCCTTTATCCTAGTATTTTTCATAATACCTAGACTATCATATATTAATTAGTGTTAATGTTAAATTAATTAATAGTTAGTTGATTAGTATAAGGAATTAGTTTAAAGTTAATGAAAAACTAAAATCAAAATATTATCATTATCTTTTGGAGGGAGAAGAAAAATAAAAAGAAGTGGAGAAAAATAAGAAGAAGATTTATTTTTTTTTAACCTAGAAATTTTGTTTTTCTTCACCCAAATGAGTGATTCTAACAAGAGTTATGAGGTAGGTGAATCCTGTTTTTCTAACTAAAAGAAGATATTCATACAACAAAACAATGATCCAAAGATGGCTGATTTTCTAGATAATCAAGAGTATTTAACCCAAACTCAAGAATATGAACCTTATTATGATTTTGAAGATCCAAGTCAAAAATATAAAGAATATGTAGCTCAAACTAGTCGGGTATACACATAACTTAACTCCAATACAATTTTTGTTTCATGTAATTGCTTAAAATACGTAAAAAGTTTAATTTTTACGCCGTCAGAAAACCCCCAAATCCTAGACATAGACTAATTACGACGGAGAGTTCATGGTTTCCTAGCCGTATAAGGTATCTACGGTTGGGAAAATATGAACTCCCAGCCGTAAATTCTGATATACAGCTGGATAAATAAGAACTCCTAGCCGTAGAACATACATAAGGCTAGGTCCCCACAAGAACCCAGTCGTAGGTGCATGGGCATATAAAATGCTATCCACTACGGCTGGGAAAGCTAGCCGTAAACCAAACTTAGGGTCGCTTACGGCTGGTATATGTAGTAGAGTTGGCTGTTGGATGTGTTTACGGCTGAAAATGCCAACTGTAACAAAGTTGTGCCGTAAAAGAGTTGTTACAGATAGGTTTTTAGTTGTCGACCCAGCGGTAACCAGGGTTTTGAGATGGTTTTTCCTGTTTTTCTTACGACTATGTTTTACTTTTCTTAGATGAAGCCTATACTTGAACCAATGGAAGATCAACCCCTAGTATTTAGCGAATTGAGTGCGGATACAAGTGATCACTACACCAATAACTTTATATGGATACATATAGACGATGGAAAGAAATGGGATCGACAACAAGGGTTGAAAAGATGTGTGTTGTAGTTCAAAACAATCAAGTAAGACCCACCTCCTTTCAAATGGTTTGCGAGAGTAGTGGCAAGTACAAGAGTCATCAAAGAAAGGATTTTGTGTATAAACCAAAAATCACGAGGAAGAGGGGAGTGTATCATACAAAGAAGTGTGGTTTCCCTTTTAAGCTTCACTTTAAGTACAACAAGGTCAAGAAAGTATGGTTTATGAGTGAGGTAGTATCGGGATTTCATAATCACCCAATTCCAGAGAGTTTGATCAACCATCCTTATTCTATAAGGCTCAACCCCCAAGAAAGGGAGCTATTAGATGTGTTGAGTCAACACAAGACCTATTGTTATTCTTTGTAGTGTAACGACATTAAACAAGAATAACTCATCTAGACTACCATCTACAATGCAAGAGAAAAATTGAGAAGTGAGCAATGGAAAAATAGAGAACTTATGCAACAATTATTATATTTGGGGGAAAAGGCGAAATACACGGTAGTGTATGATAAATATGAGAATGGGGAAGTGATATATCTTTTGTTGGCCCATCCGGAGTTTGTAACATTGGCAAGATGCTTCCATCAAATTGTTTTTATGGATTGCACTTATAAAACGAACAAATATAAGATACTGATATTGAACTTTGTCGGGCAAACATCGACGAAGTCGCCTTTTAGTGTTGGGTTTTGTTAATTACAAGATGAGACGGAGGAAAGTTACATGTGGGCAGTACAAAATGTAAAGTTATTCTACCAAGAGGGATATACTCCCAAGGTGGTGATCACGGATAAGGAGCAAGCATTGATGAGTGCGATAGAACGTGTTTTTTCCGACGCACATCATCTTCTATGCAAGTTCGATATATGGAATAATGTCCAAACCAATTGCAAGCCCAAAATTGTACCACCAAGAAAAACTGAAATGGCGAGGATTAACAAACTACCGGTAGAAAAACAACAAGTGTAGAAAGACAAAATCGAGGAAAGCCACAAAGTAGTCAAGGTTAAATGGACTAGTTTTAGCTTAGAGTGAGATACTTTGACTTGGTCGATGATGGAAGAAAATTAATTTCAAAATGAGTATATGCTAATGGCCCATCGGAAAAGCTACCCGGATGTTCTAAAGTATTTGAAGAAATAATTGTTGGATCTCCACAAAGAGAAGTTTGTTAGCGCGTGGGTAAACAAACAAAAACATTATGACAACCAAGCGACTAGCATGGTTGAGTCATCTCATAATAGATTCAATATGAAGCTAAATGGGTGCAATGGTGGATTTGTTGTGTAGTTTGATGTTATGGAAAACTACTTCAAGCGTGACCTCGAACGAATCCAAAGGCTCTTTGAATTTAGCCGATCTAGAAAGCATTTTGTCTATTTAGACAACCATTGGCTACGAGGAATAACATACTATGCTCTCGTTGGTCCATTGACAAGATAATGGCCGAAGTTGACGAGATGAAAACTCTTATTTTGGGTGCAGAGTTTATATGTCCCAACATGTCGGCTTTGGGACTTCCATGCTGGCATGTGATAACTAGGTACGAAGAACAAGTGATCCCAATCGAAGATGTGGATCCATTTTGGAAACAACTTTCATTGAACAATCCATTACCAAATGAAGGCTTAGGTGATGTGTTTTGCGACACCGAGGCTCACAAAGAATTGTTTGACAAGTACGCTTTATTGAATCCATTCCAAAGATAAATTTAGTTGTACGAGTTGCGTAAATTTAACCACCCCATCACTAGAGATGATATTATGGAACCAACTAATAAACAAGGGAAGGGTAGGCCTAGTAATAAAAATACAAGGAAAGAAGATAGAAAATATGCAAAAAAAATGGTCCAAAAGAATGCAAAATTGTTGAAAAAGAATGCAAAGAGGGGAGTTTCAAATCGAAGAGAGCCTCCGGGTTTTGAGCATATGAGATCCTTGTATGAGGAGGAGGATGTGAAAGGAAAACATACGACTATAAACAAACAAAGTCGGAGTAAAACGGAAGAAGGCGGACCAAGCGTTAGAAATGTAAAAGGAAAAGGTTCAGAGGTTTCCTCCCAAGGAAGTTCAACCTTTAAAGTTGATTCTTCTAAAATTGGTATTAAAGAATTAGCAAGAAGGATGCTTGATGTTAAAGTAAAAGGTACGACATTTAGAGAAAATCCGGTAATGATAGCATCAAATTATGAGAATGAGACGGTTTATATCGCAAGAGGAATGATGGAAGGCCCCCAAGAGATGAGAAAGGTCAAACTTACCGAACTAGGTACATTATTTGTGAAGAATACTTGGAATATCTTCCCGAAATCATTCAGGACTATGTCAAAACAACCGACGATGTTGATGGTGATGAGAATTGTGGCTTCCATGTTTGCACATAACAACTTGGAATTTATAGAGGGCCCAAAACTAACAATGTTGACGAATGCACCAACATAAGGCAAAAGATGTGAACTCCGAAAACACCCAGATTTCTACAAACCAATGATGAGATATGGAGAAGATGGAGAGCAAGAGGAGGATATTGAGGAAAGGTTCGTTGCATTTGAAAGGAGTTTAAATGGCAACGTAAACATCACAAATGAGGATTAGCATGCCGATTTGCGACCACCTACTCGCCGAAGCATTCTCTTGCGTCGTGCATTATTTAACGCTTGAAATGATGTTTACAATCGCATCAACCAAAACCACTTATGTGGGAGAATTTTCTAATAAAAGAGTTTTCATGTTCCACGTACGGAAATATCATTTTATCGGTCTCCAATTAAAATAAGATAGCAGATTTCCTCCTTTGAGAGCCGCGTGCGACAACGAAATCTCCAAGGGTTGGTGTTATAGGTTCAAGCACAAATTTGAATTTTGGAATGCGATCACCATGTGTAATTGAGTAGATGTGATGAATGATGGTGAGTATATGATAAGATGTGTATTTTGAATCACTTATTATGAATGAGAATATATTTTAGTAAACTGTGTCATGGTTTCCCCAATTTTTTTATTAAAAAAACTGTGAGAAGTGAAAATTCAGAGTGACTTACGGCTGGGTTTTTCTAGTACTGACCTAGCCGTAAGTGGCCTTGCATTATGAAAGTCTTTGCTCCCAGGTTTACGACTAGGTACTAGGAAACCTAGCTGTAAAACTGTGATTTTGAAGCTCCAGGGCTAGGTTTTTGCCTAAACCTGGCCGTAAACCTGAGCAACATGTTTAAAGAGAAAAAACACTAACTTACGGCTAGATTGATAGTGTGAAAAATTGGAATTTCTCAGCCGTAAATGACCCAGGATTTTGAAATTTTACTTGCTTTGAAATCGATTTTAACCCAAATAGTAAATATGCTTCCATTCATTAAACACTGTTTTAGCCCAATACATAATTTAAAAAAATTATTGCCCTTAAAATTATTCTAATATCTTATACGAAATATGAAGAAGTCCTTAAAGATATCAAAATGAGGTTCAAGTGTGAAATTTGAACCTTTCCACTTTCTCAATTCCTTTCTAGCTTGAGATGCGGCATTGTCATCAGTTTCACCTTCAAGTCGAAGTTTATTACAAAGACGAATTAAACCAATATATTCTTTCACTTGTCTTTGTATATCCGTAAATCGACAAAACAAATTAGGTACATTACGGTTGTTAGTGTTACCGGTGCAGCTGCAGAAGTTGTCATGAATATTTTTCCAATATCTAAGATTGACCAAACCATCTTGTCTTCGTTCTTCTCCTCTCTTTGGATAACATAGTACATAGTTTTTGCAAAGAGATATGTCTTCATCCAAACTAAAGTTGGGTTGATCCATTTAGAAGTATAATATAGTGGGAATGTAAGAGCTTTGGATTGATAGTTTGGATATAGAAGGTGTGATTTTGATTTGGTCAATTGAGTATATATAGGTGTTTTTTTTTCTATTAAATACCGACCCAATTAGTGTTCTAACGACTCTATTTTCAATCAATACCCAAACTAATTAGTGTTCTAACGGCTCTATTTTTCAAAAACACCCTAATAATGAGTGCTTTAGTAAAAAAACACGACAACTTACGGCTAGGAAATGGAATATTGACCCATCCACATATCTTGTTTACGGCCAGGTTTGTAATTGGATCCAGCCATAAACAATCTATGCTTTACCATTTTTGGATTACTTACGGTTAGGAATTGTGGACAATCCAGCCGTAAGTTTCCCTGAATCTCTGTAATTTTTTGAATGTAATTGGAATTACACATATAAAACACTAATATCATTTCATAACAGGTTTCATTGAAGGAAATGACATTACAATAAGGGAAAAGAATAAAAGTACATCATAACATTACACTTAAAGAGTGAATCTATGTTGAAATACTCAATATTTTTTCAAGACTTCATAGCATTCACGATGGTTGAAATTCTCCCAAATGATATCCTTATATCGTCTAAGAGCCAATCTACTCTGAAAATATAAAATCAGTAATAAGTTAGTATTATTCTAATCGGATTTGATAAATAACTTATTGAGATATACTTACTCGTCACCCACTATCGATATGAGGATAAATTTCCTTCATGTCATATAATGCCCTTCTAAAAATATCACATTTATCATAGATAATTTTGGATTTGTCATTGGTTCCATTCATTGTTCCTAAACACGCCACAAAATGTGAAATACACGGTTCCAAAAACTATTTTTGGTTTGAAAAACGTTTCTGTTTCGAACTGAGTTATAGTTTATGACCGTCACCCATGCCCGAACTATAGCAACATATTCTCCGGTGTTGAATGCAAAAGCCATATTTATGTTTTTTTATTATGAATGAATGAGAAAAAAAATTGAGAAGAAGTGTGAGGATAATTTTTAAGAACAAGATAATACCTTCTGTATATATAGATGAAAGACCCATCGACTAGATTTTTTTTTAAAATCAGGTTGTTGGGGACAAAGTGCACTAGTCAATAAAAGCAATAATTGCTTTTGTTGAATTTTTCTTTAACTTAGGGCTAGGAAATGGGTGTATCGACCTAGACGTAGACACAACAAATGAGTTTGTTACGTCTAGGTTTGTTCATGATTCTAGCCGTAAACTAAATTCAGGGTCATATACGGTTGGCTAATCTTCTGGAGCTAGCCGTAAATGAACCTGAATATATAATTGCTTCTTTTACGGCTATGTTTTCTCACTGATGTCCTAGCCGTAAATGACCCTGAGTTTTGTTTTTTCAATCAATTTATACTATGAATCACTTAACAATAAAAATGAAGAAACTACAAGTCATTCATTCAAGCTAAATTAAGAAGAAGCTTCATATTCATAATAAAAAAACTTATATCCTTTCAAATCCATAACCAACCACACTACACAGTCTTACATAAAAAAAGATAAAAACACTAAGGTTCAACAAGTCCATAACTCATTCATCCACTACGACAAAATTCTCTTGGACATCCTCCTCGGGTTTAAATATCTCTTTAAACTCTTGTAGAATTTTTCTTTGTTTTTCGACACTCAATGACTCCCCAGCTTCAATGAAACGGGTCAAGTACTACTTGACCAACCGTGTTGTTCGATTCCTACCAATGTTATAAACAAGCAAAAGTTGAGAAAAAATTAGTTTCGCATTTGTATCAACGGCTAGGTCAAGCAGCACGACGCAAACGTAAATGGGATTACAGTTGGGAATATTAAGATTTCCCAACCGTAAGAATGGTATAAATACCAAGGTTCACTGGTTGAATCAAGATCAACATACGGCTAGAAAAAACAAGTTGTAGGGTACCATCTATGGCTGGGAGTTCATATTTTGCTAGCCGTAATGAATAATTTACGGTTGGGAAATGTGGTCGGCCTATCTGTATACAGTTCATAAAAAAATAATTGAAACCCTAACTTCATCAATCAAACCAATTTTTTCAATAAAAACCTAATATAAACGATAGGTTTTCCGATTGTTGCCTAATAGCAAATATTTTGATAGGATTCACTGGTGATTGAACTTCTTCATTCACCAAATATTCAATCTATGGATCAACAATGGAGGAGGTTCCAGATTCAGTTGACGGTGGATTCAATCCCATTCGGCCTGATCTTGTAACTCTTGACATGATCCTGTTCATCTTGAGAATCAACGAAACTTTTTTTTTGTGAAATTGATAAGAACTCGAAGAAGAAAAGAGGGATGAAGAAGAGGAGGGGTTTGGTTTTTGTTTTTAGATATAATAGAATATATTAGTTTGATTTAGGTTTTGTTTTTTAGATTTGATTTAGATTTAGGTTATTATGGAGAAAGGGTAAGAATATAATAATACTAATGATAGAGTAAATATGGCTTTTGAAAGCAGATTAGATTCCCTCCTATCCATGATTTGGATATTTTAATCCATTACATCCCCTAAGAACCAAAGACTGCAACCCAATAATAAGGTTATAAATATTTTTCCCATAAATAGACAAGGTTAAGCCTTTACATCCTTGACCCTCCCGGTGAATACCAGCAAAAACTATTAAATGAGTGTATACACTTTTGATTACATCCTCCTCCTCTGTTCTTTCCATTTAGACTAAAATGGAAAAACAAAAAAATTGCATCTTCATCTTTACGAAAAGAACTCATGCTCATATAATTGAAATGCCATTGCTTTGCACAGGCCAATTAATTGGTCGATATGGAGGAGTAGATATCAGCCTCTGGTAGTCCCCCATGATGTCGTGGGAATTATAAATTACAATAGTCTTTTCCATCGACAATTTGAAGATTTTTAGAAAATTGTTAGTTACAAGCTACTAATCTACATAACAACAATCAGTCAACAAGAAAAACTACTCTAAGAAACATAACGAAAAATATACAACAATTTCCTTGTTTACCTCTTCTAATGCCATTTGAGATGTTGCCCTTTCTCTCTCTCGTTGTAATTTAGCATCTATAGTCTTCCTTGAGGCGATTCCAGCGTCAGCTTTACTTTTGGCTATTCATAGCAAAAAAAAAAAAAGAGATTAGATTAGTTGTGTTGATTACCAACATAGAGAAGAAGTTAAACAGATTGGAAAGATTTACATAATCTGATAACTAATAGTTGAAATCTCTGTATGTAAATTTATGCAGATTCATTACCTATTTGTTGCTCTCGTCGTGTCTTTTCTAATGCAATTCGAGCAGCGGCCCGTTCTCTTTCTATTCTTAATTTATCTTCTTGAAATTTTTTTCCTTGTTGTTATTTCTCTTTCTATTTTCAATTTATCTTTTTGAATCTTCTTTGCTGCTCTTTCTCTCTCTATTTTCAATTTATCTTGTTTTTCAGTGATTCCGAGATAGGCCTTTTCTTTGGAGATGGTTCCAGCATGACGATCTTTCCAGTATGCAACACGCTTAGCATCCTCGGTTGGATCGCTTTTAACCTTACGTTCACCGCATCAATCAGCATCCTAGAATTTGAAGAAGAGATTCATAGCTTTAGATTACAACTCAAATCAATTAACAACTTCGTTCATATCAAAACCCCAAAATCAAATCACTAATTTTTTTTCAAAGCAAATAATCAAAAACACGAATTTTAAGATTTCACATACAACTCTAGAATAAGCACAAAGATCTGCACAATCTACTTCCTCCATCGAATTTACCAAGTTGATTTAGGGGTTTTAGCAAAAGAAAGAAACAAAGAACTAATCTCGGTTTGAAAACAGATGATCAGAAAGTGTTAGGGTTTTGGGTGAGAGAAGGCAGCGACTTGGGATGAAGTTGCTAGTTTATGTTTGTAGAGAAATTGATATCAGAAGTTATATATTTATAGGACAAATTGGTCTTGAATATAGAAAGTACTCCAAGTATTTAAGTTTATATCGAATTTCTGTTTTACAAAGACTCTTAATCTTTCCCGGAAAAAGCTTATAGCTTAATTTCTAAGTTGTATGAGCTATATCTACGTAGGAAAAATAATTATTCGTTGTAAGTTTCGTTGGTCTCAGATGTTATCAACAGAGCACCTGTTTTTATTTTTGTAAATTACAGAACGCCTGGTTTAAGTATCTTAAATGTAGTCGGTAGTACAAATATTCAGAACTATTTAAACCAAAAAAATTCAAAAATTTAAACTCCCTCTGTTTGTACCATATAGTTTGGTATGTGGTCCCAAGTGCCTCATCCCAATAACTTTATCCAAGATAATTAAGTATCGGTCCCTTGGGTTAAAATATAAAAGGATGATTACAGTCCAGTCGACAACTATTCTTCTACACCAAATGACTAGTTTCATTGGATCCCTAAAAAAAGGTAAATTATTTTGCTGGTAAGACCAGATACATATTCAAACCTGGAGGTTAGAAGTTCCTAGTAAGACCAGGTACATATTTAAACACAGAGGTTAGAGATCCCTAAAAAAATGTGAATTGGTTTGGACCAGGATAAACCTGGAGAGCACTTGGGTCCAGATACGTAATCAAAATGTATCCAGATGAATATTGGACTAGATACAATTCCTCTGGAACCTATAAATAGAGGTGGAATTCCAACTGGAATTTTACACATTTCTAATCCTTCTCTCCCCATAAAAACCTACAGTAAACTCTTACTCATTGAGGCATCAGAGTGTCCTTGCAGGTACTCCCCACTTTCATCTACCAACAATTCTTAGAATTTCCTCACCCGTTAGGAACACATCACGAGGAATACTACTGAATCATCCAACGGTTCTTATTTCATCATCAGGTACAAATCTCAAGGATATTCTTGAATCATCTAACAACTAGAAGTTTATCTTCAAATATGAATCTCGAGGAGTGTTGTAGGAATATTTTTGCTACAACACCCTCCTAACAAAATTTTAGATAAGATCAGTGTATTACAACCAGAGCAGATGATGATAGTGTATGAACCAATGTGTCTTGTTAGTCGTTATCATAAGTGTGTTTAATCAGCATAACTGACATTTACAACTGACGGGTAAGATTCTGTTATAGTTTCTATTATGTCAATGACAGGTTGTGAGTTGTACGGTAACCTGTTTGTATAAATAGTGATTGTATCATCACGTTAATTCCTAATCAATTCTAATAACATATTAGAGATTTGTTCACATTTACCATTTCTCTACGGTATCAGAGCCAAAAGGGCATGATATACATAATTCTTTTTGCTTCTTCCATTAAAATTATGCAACTTTCAAGCTTTTTCTTTACATATTCAAAATGCAATCGAATATTTTAAGTTCCTCTCAACACTATAACTAATATTGTTTATGTGGAGCTTTAAGATCATAATTACATGAGCTGGAAAGCTCTTTCACTTACTTTGTTGAAGACATACTAGATGACCCGACATGCGATGGGGGGCCCGACCTAAGACGACTGCTTGTGCTGTGGAGGCCGACGGAGAAAAACATGGAACGAAAGGTGAAACTTTTTAGCAATGGTTCCTGAAAAAGTTATCCATATTTAAGAAAAACTTTAGCAACGAATTGCAGGCGTTCCTGATATTTTAAAACGGTTGCAGAAGTCACACAATTTGGAACGTTTATATTCGTTCCAAATTGATCCATGAAGCCTTTCTTCCTCGCCCGCGATTTGACCCAAATGTGACCCGTTTTTCTGGGTTAAATTTCAGGTTCGAAATTCTTCGAATATAAACACAATTTATCTAAATTTCTTGCAACCCATAAAAATTCTAACGATAATTAATCATATAATGGAAATAATTTGAAAATTAAATTTTAAGATTTTTTTAATTGAAATTTGAATCTCGAAATTATATGATCATACATGATATTATCGAAATTTGTTTCAATTCCAATAGATGTAACAACTAATTTCTTTGTATTGCAAAAAAATTGAAGAAAAACGATCGAGAATCGATCAATTTCGAAAAAATAAAATAAAATTGAAACTCAATTTTGAGGACCATCAAAATGTGTCTGAAAATTTACAACCAGGTGACCATATAGAAGGTGTACCTTCGGTCGACCAACAAAGTGTATGGTTTAGTAGATGGATCTGCTTCTTGTCCTGTCAAATATACTACTAAAACTGTTGAAAACAATGATAATGTCAATCCGGTATATAATCATTGGCATGATGAAGATCATACTCTTTTTCTATGGATTCAATGCACAATTTCTAAAAGTGTTATCTCTTTTATTGATGGACCAACATCTTATTTTGATCTTGGAAATCTATTGAAGAAAGGTTTTCTTTTACCTCTTTAACTTACGTAATTCAATTGTGAACTAAACTTTCAACCATCAAACAAGATAATTCTTCAGTTCTTTCCTTTCTCAATAAAATCAAGAAAATATCATATACACTTTCTACTGTTGAATCTCCTATAGATGATAGTGAAATGATAGTTACTGTTCTTAATGGTTTCAATTTAAGTTTTGATTCATTCTATACTTATATTCATCTTCGTAATCCACCAGTAACCTTAAGAGAATTCCACAATTTTTTAATGAGTGAAGAACTTATCTTAACAACGAGAGCCAAAAATGCGCTTACTCTTGATGAGTCTAAAGCTTTTGCTGCTTTTATATCTAACCGATATTTTATAACACAAACAATAGATTTCAGTCTTCACATCCTTCTTACCATTCAAGATTTCCACCTCAATTTCGATATCAGATTCCTATACAAACAGTTTCACCATCAACTTCATTTGTTTCTTCTTTCTATGTGAAGAATGCTTCTACTAATCATGCGCCCAAACTTCATAAACCTACTTGTCAGATTTGTTTCAAGATTGGTCGCTCTGCCATTAAGTGCAATCATAGGATTAATTTCTCATATCAAGGCAGACTTATTCCACAAATCTAATGGATTGGTCTCTCTGTCATGTTGGCTTCAACTGGTGAAAACCCCGGGTGTGCTGACTCAGGTGCATCTAACCATATTACTACTGATGCCTCAGATCTAATGGATTTTTATTCTTACAATTGCATTGAACAAATCTCGACTGCTAATGGTAAAGGTATGACAATATATAATATTGGCAATACTTCAAAAAAATTGTTGTATAATAAGGTTAGCTTACCTAGTGTTTTTCATGTACCCACTGCATCTCACAAACTCTTATCTGTTTATAAATTTACTAGTGACAATCATTGTACTATGACTTTTGAGGGTGATGATTTCTATGCGAAGGATCTCAACTCTGGGAAGAGAATTTTTCAAGGGAAGATAAGAATGGTCTTTATCCTATACACATGGCAACTTCTGCATCTTCTTCACCTTTTGCTACCTATTCGACCACAACTATTTTGTATGTTGTTTACATTTCTCCTAGTCTACTTCATATGTGCCTTGGTCATCCATCTTTCCAGTCATTATAGGGAATACGTCATCTCATCTCAGTTGACATCTCCAAGAGTCATATTTTTTATAGCAATTGTCAGTTAGGAAGATCCCATAAATTGCCATTTTTGTCTAGTACTTTTTCTACCAAACCATTGCAGCTTTTGCATATGGATTTGTGGGGGCCTAATCCTATATCATTTAATAGTGGTTTACTTACTATTGTAACATTATTGATGATTAGAACAAATATTGTTGGATATTTCCCTTAATGAAACAATCTAATTTCACAGCTACGTTTGTTGATTTCAGGTTACATATTGAAAATTCTTTTGATCTAAAGATTAAGACAATCAAATCAGATGGAGGAGGTGGGTTTATTAACACTGCACTTGGCTCATTTTATCTTCTAGTGGCATTCTACATCAATACACTTATCCATACAATCTTGAAAAAAATGGAGTGGATGAATCCAAATATAGACATATGGTAGGACTAGGCAGAACACTTTTAATTCAATCCAATCTTGATGATTCTTTCTGGATTGATGCCTTCTACACAACCAATTATTTGATACATAGATTTCCCACTGCCTCATTAACCTTCATTTCACAATATGAAAAGTTATGTGATGTTGCTCCAAATTACAATTAATAGTCTAAGAGTATTTGGGTGTACCTCTTACTCTTGGTTTAAGTCTTATACTCATAACAAGTTGGAACCTAGAAATAAGCTTTGTATCTTTTTAAATTATTCCTCTTCTCAAAATCGCAGATGCTTGGAATTAAATTCAAGAAAATTCTACATCTCAAGACATGTGAAATTTGATGAATATCTATTTCATAAACTAGCCTATAAACTATTCAAAGTATCCAACACCACTACTACCACTTACTTTTACTTATTTCACTAAGACATAACTGACATTTCTCCAGATCCTCCTGCATTTGACAATCCCTTGTCTAACAATGTTTATTCTGATATTTCTGATCATTCTGAAATTCTTGCTTCACCAGTTGAAGTCATTGTGTCTTGTCCACCTACCACTCCTACTACTTTTGTAATTGTTCATCTACACCTATACAACCTTCTCTCACTCCCACTCATCAAATGATAACTAGATGGAAAATAGCATTTTTAAGCCCAAGACCTATTTCACCACCAAACATTCTAGTTCTTATGTTCTTCTGACTCATGTTACTGATTTTATTCCTACTTCTTATACACAACCCTGTAAGGCCAAGTCCTATGCACCCAAATCAAATGGATTAGTTTGTCCAGCCACCTAGCGGGATAAACACGGTACGCCACTATGGGAAAATCTTTAAGCGATGGGAACTATGTCGAGCGACATAGTGTTGATCGCTAGCGATCAAGTGTTGGTCGATGGCGATAAACATTATATCGCTCGATATAGTTCCCATCGCCCACGAATGACTCCCTACTGCCTATAAATAGCCATCCTCTCCTTCACAATTTTACATCATCCTTCACAATTTTACATCTAAAAACGCCAAAATCATCTAGAGTATTACTGCAAATAAAAGAAACAGAAAGGTCAACCAACATGCGTCCCAATTAGTGGAATGAACTGGGATCAGGATAGAGATGAGGGGTTCCAACAGGTTAGACAACTTGCTGGCACTGGTGTAGTGGAAGGTCATATATCAGGTCATCAAGAAAGAACTCGGTATACCAAGCTAAGAGGTGGGTTAAATGAATTTCATATCGTGTATGGGTGGCTCCCAGAGGCAGTTAAAGAAAGAGTCTGCAGATATCCGTGGTATAGTTTATATTTGTTAAACCTTAAGAACCATAGGGGATCTGTTGTTCATGTTAATGACTTGGTCGAGGACCCTGTTGACGATCATGATTATATCAGTTGGTTCGACAAGATTAGCAAGCCTAACATTCAAATGGATCCGCAACATGTGGGAGTTATGGATGTGCCAGCTCTAGGTAGATTTCCACTTGATTATGCGTTTCTTCCATCCGAACCTCCACCATCTTCTTCGTCAGCTACCTTTGTTTATCCCAGATGCCAGGGAGGTTCATCTTCTTCGTCAGCTATGCCACCATTTGACTGAAAGGTGTCGAGTATCAATCTACAAGGGGAGCATATAAATGTTTCAGTGATTTCTCAAGCTATAGATCGAACGTATCCGTGCTGGGGGGTACAAGCTACAGAACAACAGTTGCGGGAAAGGTTGAACGATTATGATTGGCGATCACAATACATGGAGAGACATTACATGGGGCTCTTGGAACAAATGACGAACACATTAAGTTTTGATATTCCATATGGATCAGTCCAGTTCAAGCAAGTCATCAGAGTGAACGAAGCCAACGAAGTCGAGCAAGTCATAGAAGCAGAGGCAGTCGTAGGAGCAGTCAAAGAAGTGTTGCCACACCATAGGAGAACGTGCAAGAAACTTATATGACACCTGAGTCTGGAAGAATGGATTTGACGACTCAATGGGGTAATCAATTATTTGCGAATCTTTATACCCCGATTCCAAGAGTAGAAAGCTTCACAGGGTATACCCCGGTTTGAGACGTTGGGGCATCCACTTCTCAGCTTCCTTCAGTTCCTTACCCTGGTTATGGTGATGAAACTCAACCTCCTAACGCTACTCAAGCTTCTATAGCAGTAATGTTAGCACAAGGAAACTACCCCCAGATGAAAGCTGGATCTTTGGCCAACCAGGACATCAAGTAGGAAATAATATGTAATTTTAATTGTATATTTTAATTGAAACAAAAATATGTAATTTTGATTTTATGTATTGTATCAAAAACTAGTCTGTTTTAATTTAATTATTAATGAATTTAAATGCGTGAATGTTAAGAGAAATCTTCATTTGGTCAAAAGTAGGAAATAATTTGAGTTAATTTGATTGTAAGTTTAATTAATAATTTGATTCAATTAACTTAAACACTAATCTCAATTACATAAATCTCCATTATATTAATTTACTACTATACTACGCTCTTCTACAAGATATAAACTAGGGCAGTAAAAACTTAAACACTTCATCATTTTTTTGACTCTGATTGGGAAGGCAATATAAATGATAAAAAGTCCACTTGTGTTTTTTTTTGTCTTTTTAGATTAAAACCAATTTCTTGGTTATCTAAAAAAAAGCCTATAATGGCAAGAAGCTCCACTGAGGCTGAGCACAAATCCTTAGCTCATACAACAGCCGAGGTTCTTTGAGTGTGTCAGATCTTGAAGGACTTGGGTTTATTTATTTCCTCTTCTCCAACTCTTGGTTATGTCAACAAGAATTCCATCTCTCTTGCCTCCAATCCTGTATTACACAACAAAATCAAGCATGTTGCCATTGATTTCCATTTTATCAGGGAATTTATTAAGTCTCAAGCTTTGAATATTGTTTACAACTCCACCAATGACCTGGGTAGATGATAGACACGTTTTTATGTCTTCTTTGTATCATATTTATATTGTTATTATCCAATCTATGTATTAATAGTATTATTTTTGTTGTGTTTTTAGATATTTTTGAAGAATAAATAATTATGGAAAAATCAGATATAAAAGTGATAAAGGAACCCTCTTGTTGGATAAGGGCACCCCAAGACTATTGATAAAGGCACCGGGGAATTGGTTCAAGGAACCGACCTTCTTAAGTTTAAACATCAATCATTTGCGGGAAATTATTCTTCCAAACCTGTGAAGTTTCTTTGCTCGATAATTTTGGAGATTCTTATAGTTTTAAGACAAAGATATTCTCTTGCCTTATATATAAGAGTTGTATAACTTTTGGAAACTTAAAAATCAAGAAAAGAAACCTCTCGAGCAATATTGGTTGGCCGGAAAAAAATAGAAATATACTTCTCGGTTTGTTGTCATACAAAGGAGTATCCTGTGAGATTTTTTTTTGCTCTTGATTTTTTGAATAGAAACAATTTCTTTGAAAAGGAAGCAAGATCCCAGAGTTTCATTAAGAATTAAAGACTGAAGGAAACAAACTTCCCGAGATTTAAAAGAGAAGATATTTTTCTTGATTCGAGAGGATATTCTCATTAAAGACGAGATTTGAAAGATTGGATGTTGTTCTAATATAAGTAGGAAAGTTCATGGAGTGTTGGAGGGAGGCTGGCGCTGCCAAAAAAGGAAGAAAAAAAATGAAGTTTACTTTTCTCAAAAACTAGGTGGTGAAGAGGAAGAAGAAGATGAAGAATATAAGGCTAATCAGAACTGTCATTTATCTTAGTTGCCTTTCCTTTTAATTTCAACACCATTTGTAACGGTTTGGTGAATAGTATTTGCGGCAGTTGAGAGAGTAAAGCTCACTGAAGGCGTCGTTGATTCATTAATTCTTTTAATAGTTTTTATGCTTCAGCGACGCCACTGATCAGTTCTTATTTGTACTACACTTGGAGTATGTCGTTAAATCGACAAGAAGTAAAGAAAAATTATGAGCTATTCTTACTAAATAAATTTAATTTGTGTGCTCAACTTTCTTTTATTCCATCTCTATGAGTAGTTAATCTTTTTACCTAGGATAGCGGAGGAAGCTATTTTGATGTGTGATAACTAATATTTTATTTATTTGATATATTACTCCATTATTGTGTTATTAGTGACTAATAATTTTTTCTTCTTATAAAGCTTCGTTTTAATTGTCCTGGGTAGTTTTCGACTATTGATATTTAATAAGCGAAGGAAAATTATACTTTTGAAAAACGACGAAAGTTGTAATATTATGATTTTAAATGTTATATTTTCCAAAACATGAGATTGGGTTCAAAATTGTTTTGAGTAATTTGAGATTAGATTTAAGAAATTGAATTGTTAATTGTACAAACATCAAAAGTAATGGAATCCAAAACCCTAGACCTTTATCCTCCTGGTTAATTAATTTGTATAGTTATTTTATATTTTTATCGATTTAATCTATCAAAAACATTTTTTTTAGCACTTTGATTAATTGAAAAGAGAGATTGCAATTCTGGAATCCCTGTGGAACGAACCGTGCTTGCATACTGTCTCATCACAGCCATGCTCTTATAGTACATAATTAAAATTCTCATCAGTAGCCAATATTTTTACTAAAGGCTTGGCTGCTCACAAATTTAATTTTCTTCGAGACAAGTTGAGTGTTTGGTGTCTCACCTCAGCTTGAGGGGGCCTAATAGTGTATGAACCAATGTGTTTCGTAGCCCTTATCATTAGTATGTCTATAATCAACATAACTTTCAGGTAAGATTCTGTTATGTCAGTGACAGGCTGTGAGTTGTATGTTTACTTGTCTGTATAAATAGTGATTGTATCATCATTTTAATTCTTGATCAATTCTAATAATAGACTAAAGATCTTTTTACCTTTACCATTAGATTGGACATATATAGTATCAATATCTTGATCTTCTCCACAAATACAATACCTGAATTTTTCAGACATTTACTTGAATATTTAGATGTAAGTAGGGCTCCACAAAGGTCGGTTTGGCTCGGTTTTAGCAAAACCGAGTACTTGTACCGACCCATGGACGATTCTTCAATTTAGAACCGGTACCTATTCCTATCAGGATCGTTTCGGTTCTGGAACCGTACCTACCTGGTCGGTTCGGTCCTGGTCTGGTCCCGATAGGGACTTCTATATACTACCAGTCTACATTCTCCATTAATGAATAATAATGAATTAGATCTTTCGTAGAGAATCTCATGTAATATTTCAAGAGATTAGTGAAATTGTAGTAGTAAATAAGAACCATCACGAAAGTAACAAGAGATATAAAGATAACAAAATTGAACAAGTGCATTAAGTAAAGATCCTTCAATTTTTTGGGTTGTAGTATCAGTTGGGGTTTCTATGTAAACTAAATTTGTTGCAGTTTGTATAACAATTGAGTTTGGAGTATTTGGAGAAACGACATAAACCAATAATACTACTAAGTTCAACTGAGTTCATCACTAAGAACTAATTCATTACTTTCTGATAATGGTCAGGCGCAAACACAGATTGTGATTGCCAAAAATCTTGTATCTTTGGGTCACAACCAAAATTGCTTACAACAAAGCAAAGTATGACATCATACCATAAGATCTACTCATATGATCAATCAGATAATCATATAAGAAATTGACTCAAATATTTACATGGTTCAACAGTCAAACTGTCTATATCCAAGGGTTCAAAGATTGGTTTTATTCATCATAATCAACATAATTCATTACAAGAGAAAGTTAAGATACAAATTCACCATCATGCTTAACATGGATAGATTGAACTATGAAATACATAAGATCATACCTAATCTCTTAACTATCACTTCGCAGTCTTCACTGTAATTTCTCTCCCAATTTTCCAATCCTTTTTTCTGTTATTGAGCTTTGTATTTATAGTTAATTTTATGGGGCCCGCCAATCTGACTTTCCACGTGTTTATTCTTATCTAGCCGAAGCGCAAGTAATCCCGCAAGTCTTCACAAGCAAATTATTTGTTTATTCTTCTTTCTCACTTGTCATCCCGCAACCATTTTGTGGTCTTATTAGTTTTAAATTTAGATGAAGGCTGCGGCATTATTTGAATCACAGCATGTCTGACATGTAACTTCTTTAAAGTGAATCGTCATGCTTGGGTTCTTTGCATCCCGCAGCTTGTAAATCCGATACGTGTCAATCATGGATCAACTCTCATCATTACTCTTTAATGAGTTATGCTTTCCCGATCCCTAGTGTCAGTCATGCAATTAATGATATCTTTTTGGGGCAGAACATCGTACTTTCCCGCAACATACGTGTCACTCATGCAATATCGATGTCAGACTTTAATCATGTCGACTTTTCAGATCTTCTTTTTTAAAAAAGACTTTATTTTGGTGCTTCTCGACTCATTTTACCTCATTACTTCTCTGATATCTTTTAGACACGTGTTCATTGTGATTTATCCCCTCACAATTTGCCCATTTTTTCTTTTTTTCTTGGAATTGACAGTTGGTAGAAAGAAATTGCCAAAAATCTTGTATCTTTGGGTCACAACCAAAAGTGCTTACAACAAAGCAAAGTATGACATCATACCATAAGATCTACTCATATGATCAATCAGATAATCATAGAAGAAATTGACTCAAATATTTACACGGTTCAACAGTCAAACTTCCTATATCCAAGGGTTCAAGATTGGTTTTATTCATCATAATCAACATAATTCATTACAAGAGAAAGTTAAGATACAAATTCACCATCATGCTTAACATGAATAGATTGAACTATGAAATACGTAAGATCATACCTAAGCTATTAACTATCACTTCGTCTTCAGTGTAATTTCTCTCCCAATTTTCCAATCCCTTTTCTGTTATTAAGCTTTGTATTTATAGTTAATTTTATGGAGCCCGCCAATCTGACTTTCTACGTGTTTATTCTTATCTATTGCCGAAGCGCAAGTAATCTCGCAAGTCTTCACAAGCAAATTATTTGTTTATTCTTCTTTCTCACTTGTCATCCCGTAACTATTCTGCGGTCTTATTAGTTTTAAATTTAGATGAAGGCTGCGGCATTATTTGAATCACAGCATGTCTGACACGTAACTTCTTTAAAGTGAATCGTCATGCTTGGGTTCTTTGCATCCCGCAACTTGTAAATCTGATACGTGTCAATCATGGATAAACTCTCATCATTACTCTTTAATGAGTCATGCTTTCCCGATCCCTGGTGTCAGTCATGCAATTAATGATATCTGTTTGGGGCAGAACGTCGTACTTTCCAGCAACATACGTGTCACTCATGCAATATCGATGTCAGACTTTAATCATGTCGACTTTTCAGATCTTCTTTTTTTAAAAAGACTTTATTTTGGTGATTCTCGACTCATTTTACCTCATTACTTCTCTGATATCTTTTACACACGTGTTCATTGTGATTTATCCCCTTACACAGATGTTGAGCTTTTCTTTTCCTAAATCTAATCCTTTTTACTTAATAATAATGATGATGGTGGTTTAACGGAGAAAAGTTTGCAAAACTCAGTATTGCCTTACTCTTATCATACTTCATCAATTATCTACTATTCCTATAACACAAGTATTAATTAATATGAGCTAGTATAGGTGATGATGAAGAAGAATAGATTCAAGAAAAGAACCGAGTTTTTTGCGAGAGGGTGAGACTGTGAGAGGCGCAAATAAGAAATGAAGGATAGTTTCTATACCTAGTTTTAACGGATAGATTAGATGAATCTAGAGCTTAAATTAGTCGGTACAATCGGTACGGTTCGGCCGGGAATCATATGAGAACCGGTACTTGTCTCGACCATCCCTCGGTTCTGAAATTTAGAACCGGTATCTATGTCGGGCTCCTCGGTTCCGGTCCGGTTCTACCTCGGTTCAAACGGTTTCGGTCCGGTTCTTCGGTCCCGATAGGTTTCTGTGCAGCCCTAGATGTAAGTATAGTTTCAAAACCTTTTTAATCTATCTTAGAGCATCTCCAACGGAGTATCGTATGTATCATATGTATTATAGTTAGAGAAACCAACTCCAACGGAGTCTAAAAATTTGAGATATATATCAGTTGATATTTATCTAACAAGATAAAAAAATATCAAAATTTATAGTGTGGGTTTGGATGAGGACCTCTAAAAATAGATACTCTCATCCAAACTCCAATTGCCATATAAATAAAATTTTAACCAAAAAATAATCACTGAAGAAGTTTTTTTTACACAGAGTTTTTAAAATCCTATATGTCGTCAATATTTTTAGATGCTCATACTTCATTGGAGATGCTCTTAGCACAGTTATTCCTATCCTTACTTTGTTGACAACCACCATTTTGATAAATCCTGCTAATATCTGGAAGTTCAGCAATATTTCTAGAATGTGCGTCACATAATCATTTCTCGTAATTGACCAAATATGAAACCATAAGTACAGATCCAGATAGATAGAGATTGTGTTTTTCTAAAATAATTGCGGGAAGTTTTAGTTCATGTTAGAATTAAAAATAAATTTATTACTTATCTACAAAAAAAAATATTTTGTTACAAAAATTATCTTGATGGGACCAAAGGGTCACTAGCCTATATTGTGTGTGGAAATAAAAAATCCATTTTTCACTTCTATGTGAATGAGAAACCTTTGGTTTGTCCCGCATGGGATAAACCAAGGATGAAGTCTATCTAATTACCACGAAAGTTGCTTCTAAGGGAAAAACGTGTGGATTGGATATAGACTAAGGGAATGGGCTAGTGGGAAAATTCACACATGTAAGGTGCTTCGCACCGAAGCACGCACGCGGGCTTGCGGAGCTTACGTGTGTTTTTTGCGTGTGTTTTGCATGAGCTGGCGTGAGCCGTTGTATGCTTGGCGTGTGCCCAGCGTGTGCCTATCAAGAGTTAATGGTTTTATTTTAAATTCATATAATAAATATTAAAACCGTTTCATTATTTATGTGAATTAAAAACCGTTTTATTATTTATGTGAATTAATGAGAATTAAATTAAAAGATTTTTCATAAATACAATTTAATTCTCTTCTCTCAAATTTGTCTATAAAAGAAAAAGAATTTTTATTTTCAACTTACCTCAGACGCAGCTACTATCCTGTCGTCTTTTCCCCTCTTCTCGCTTTGTTGTGCGCACTAGATTTATTTTCTTTATCTTCTTCTGTTAAGTTCACAACGGGCCAACGAGTCTTGCTAACTGGGTTGGTATCAGGAGGTTTTATCCTGAATTCGATTTGTCAAATTTAAAGGTATAGCAACACTTTTCTAAAGTCTACCTAGCAAATATCGAGTTAAGGGCAGTCTGTTGAACAGGCGACTCCTCCTCTCTGTGCTTTGTGTGATTGTTTGCAGTGTTCTATTTTTCTAACCAGTAACCCATTTCTAGTCTCTGTTTGGTTTTCTCATTGTTACAGGATAATTCTCCAAATCTTAACTCGATATATTATTTTTCTGTAAAGTGGAAGCATGGGTTATTGGTTCTTCAAAATCAGAAATGCTGAATTCAACATCTTGTTCTTCTCAGAGTCTGTAGACTCAAAAATGGGTATACAAAAAATTTTGTATACTCTCTAAGATTTCGTCAATTAGAATCGAAGTGAACATTCGCTTATGAAATCTGCTTTGATTCAAGAAGATTCAAGTTGTGATTATTTTTTTAAATTGAGAAGTCAACGAGCAATAGAGAAGGAAGTTGAATAGTGGCCGGAGTTAATCGGTGTTGGGCTGGAATTCTGGATTGTAACCGAAACATCTTGTTTTTGCTTATTACATTACTGGTCATGCATTTGGTCATGCTACTCGTACAGTTGAGAGATAAAGCAATCAAACTTCTAAAATCATGGTTCCCAGCATAACCAGAAGTGTCAGATGAACAAATGAGAAAAATCTGGGAATGATTATTCTACTGCGTATGGCATTCAGATAAACAACAAGTTTCAATTAGAACTTATTAAAAATCTCTCATCATTACTGGTAACTTTGATGATCTTAATCTTTTTGTTCAATATTTCGAGGTTTTCTTGATTACTATGCGTCGTGAATGGAGTGGAGAACTAGAAGATTGCTGGCGTTCAAAGTTGATACAAAGTTTCAATGAGTTTAGTTGTGATTTGAGTTTGAGTCAGTGAAGAACAATAATTCTTGCTACCATGGGTTTGGCATGGAATTACTGAATGGTTTTGTGATGAATTGAATTGGGTTATTGTGAATGATAAAATAATTGTAGGGAAGAAGATAAAAGGGCTAAAAAACGCAAATGCATTTGTATCTCTATCACTAGTAAATTGCACCCAATGTGTTTGCTTAAAGGTCTGAACGACATGTTCTTAGCAATCAGTTTCCAACTGCCGGCTAGCTATGGTTCCGATGGTAGTTTACCAAGAGTTCGATTATGCTTTTGAAGTCAACAGGAAAACGAGGTTTGGGTGCAGAGAAGTTAAGGTTAAAGGCTGAGTTGGGTCATCTTTGATGGAGTGTCAACCAAACATTAGTAATGAGACTTTTTGCTGTACAAGGCAGGGAAAAAGAAGAAAAAATTAAAGCATCGAGCGTTACTCCCCCACATCCCATGAATGTTCTCTTTGAGAAATTCAGTTTGACGGAATCATGAAGCTTCCGTTTCACGATCCGACTGATACAGTGTTAGAAGACAAAAGGCGTTGATATTTCCACCCCTAGAAATGTGGGTTGTAATACCATTTTGGCTAGAAGGTTAATGTGTTATCGGGCTTGGAATTAAAATTACAACCTTAACTAAGTTGTTTATATTTTGTTCTATTTATTGGGTTTGAACTTAAGAAGGTTGCGTCGAGTTGCTTGCTGTTTGGGCTGTGTTATCTTCTTCTGGTGGTCTTGGGTGCATTCTAGCTGATGATATGGTTTTGCGCCAATTGCATTCTTCGGCAAGGATTTGATGGAGACTCCATGGCTCAAAGGAAAAATTCTTTCACTCAATTGGTGGTAACAACGATAATCAGGTATGATTTATTTGTAATCATAATATATTTGAATCGTGTGCATGATGTCTTCATATTATTAAACCGGTTAAAACACTAATTTTAACAACCGTACGAAACGTTTGATGAAGTTGAGATGCACTAAAATTTATGAACTAAATTTAATGCATAAAATCAAGACAATTTTTATTCGCATAATAAAACGTAGTTATCATGCGCTAAAATGAATTTACATGGAGCATGCGTAGAGTGTTGATTATTTGATTATAAATAAATCATATTCATAATATAATTAGGCAATATTTTATAGAAATCGTAAGAATTTTATTTATAGAGAAATAAAATAAAATAATGCTAAATTATTATGAAAAATCAAAAGAAAAGTTTTTTGGTACAGTGTCCGAAGTCAATCTGGAAACCAATGTGAGAGACTGGTGGGTAGACTCTGGTACTACCAAGCATATCCACGGAAACAAAGATGTGTTCACCTCCTATCAGAAGGTAGGGGAAGGAGAAAAGCTCGATATGGGTAACTCGTCCATATCACAGGTTGCGGAAAAAAGCGAAGTTGGGTTGAAGCTCAATTTTTAGCAAGACTCTCACATTTAAGAAATTTTTCATGTTCCGGACATCTGTAAAATTCTAGTATCTTGTAGTAAATTAGATGATAAGGGTATTTATGAATCTGAGAAAAATAGTGTAACTCAGTGGAAAGAACTATAAGACAGAGGGTTTTATAAAATTGATGTAACCTCAATTTAATTAAATAAAATTGATTCCTTCTATATTTGTGTGTCATTGGATGTTTGACATAGAAGACTTGGTCATATTTTTCAATGATCAATCTGGCGAGCATAGGCTGCATTACCAAATTTAATTTGGAAAGTAAACATGGAGGTTAAATTTGCATAAAATTAAAATATGTTAAAATGTCTTATAAGAAAAATGTCCAGGAAAAATTCTAAACCCATAGAATTAATTTCTCAGACCTAGTTGACTTGAACTCAGTTCAAACTAGAGGTGAAAATATAATCCACTAAGGAGATGATAAAGCCATGAATTAGTTCAGGAATAACTGCGAATTGTGGGGGGAGACCGTCCTCTTAGCTGGCTTTGTCCCGAACAAAGTACATTTTAAAGGATCAGATAAATATCCAAATGAATTCTAGAAATATAGGCAATCCTATTTTGCACACTCCAAAAAATGTGGGGGGTGCTTGGCTAAGGTTTCTATCCCTCCACCTAAGAGGACAAAGATAGAACTCAAATCTGTTAATTGTGTCTTCATGTGATATTCTGAACACAATAGAGATTAAATGTTTAGGGTTGCGAGTTCTGATACTTCAGAAATTGATGTGAATACTGCTGAGGAATCTAGGGATGTTGTTTTCTTTGGAAAATTTATTTTTCCTTGAAATCTGAATCTCGCATGATATGTGTTGATCCCCTAGATGTCTTTTCTACGTGTCACACACTACTTCTTTAGGAAGATGAAGTTGAGCCTTGAAGAGGCAAATGATTTAGAATAGAGAAATCTTTTAGAGCATAAATCTTTTGATCATGTAATGATTTCTAGTGGGTTTAAAATAAATAAATATGACAAGTATGTTTACACCAAACTTGTGAATGATACCTGTGCATTTGTATGCTTGTATGTTGATAATTTGATTATACTGGATACAACCATAGATGTAATTTATTCCACCAAGAACATGTTGAATGAGACCTTGACATGAAAGCCTTAGGTCCCTCAGATGAAATCTTAGGGATGAAAATTAGAAGAGAGTCTAATATATATAGTCTTAGTCAATCTCATTACACTGAATCTGTACTTAGAAAATATAACCAGTTTGATAGGAGTATTGGGATGCACTTTTTAGAGTGTTAAGGTATCAAAAATACACTCTAAACTTTGTTTGAGTTATAAGAGATACTCTGCAGTCCTTGAAGGACATCGTAATGCAAACTGGATAGCAGACTCAGAGGAGTTCAAATCTAGGAGTGGATACGTTTTCACTCTAAGATGTGGATCAGTGTCTTGGAAGAGTTCCAAACAGACCTGTATCGCTCGGTCCACTATGGAATCCGAGTTTATTGCATTAGATAAAGCAGGAGAGGAAGCCCGCTTGGCTAAGATGCTTTTTAGAAGACATTCCTCTCTGGCATAGACCTGTGCCAGCTATATCTATACACTGTGATTGTCAAGCTACAATAGCTAATTATAAAAAATAACAATTATAATGGAAAATCCATTCATATTCAGAGAATACACAATTCTCTAAAACAACTAATCTCGAATGGCGTTTTTTCTGTTGACTTTGTGAGGTCTAAGGAGAATATCACAGACCCTTTGACGAAAGGCTTGTCCAAGGAGATAGTTAGTAATGCATCGAGGGGGATGGGACTTAAGCTCATCAATTAAAACTTGCCATGAAGGATACTCAACCTTGCTGACTGGAGATCCCAAGATCAAGGTTTTGAATGAGACAACTATTTGTGGTGGGTAAAAATTAAACACTATCAGAGAATTAATTTCTCTGTCCCTTCCCTATGGTGTAGACGTGATAGTGTGACTGCATGTGAGGATGACTTATTGTAAAGTCTTAATGAGTTACATAGTTTCAATTTAAGATTGAAATAGGGTGTAGCAGTTAACACTCTTGATAGAACTCACCTATCTGAATGAGGAAGTGGGTCGCTTCCTATAGGAACTGAGCTGATTCTCTAGAGCATTCTGAGAAACGGGATATGTCCAGGGCCAAAACGGACACAATGGTGTGAACTTAACAGAAATCTTGAGAGATATCTCGCGTAAGGAGCTATTGAAGAACTACACCAAACGATGGCAGTTCAAGACATCGCGTTCACTGTCCATATCAAAAGTAGTTCTGGTACTTCTCACTAAGCAAAGGTTCAATTCCATATGGTCACCTATTGCTTAAGAGGTATTTCTCGTTTTCCGGTTTTCTGATTTATCGCTTTCTTCATTCATGTGGGGGATTGTTAGAATTAAAAATGAATTTATTACTTATCTACAAAAAAAAAATATTTTGTTACAAAAATTATCTTGATGGGACCAAAGGGTCACTAGCCTATATTGTGTGTGGAAATAAAAAAATCCATTTTTCACTTCTATGTGAATGAGAAACCTTTGGTTTGTCCCGCATGGGATAAACCAAGGATGAAGTCTATCTAATTACCACGAAAGTTTCTTCTAAGGGAAAAACGTGTGGATTGGATATAGACTAAGGGAATGGGCTAGTGGGAAAATTCACACATGTGCGGTGCTTCGCACCGAAGCACGCACGCGGGCTTGCGGAACTTGCGTGTGTTTTTTGCGTGTGTTTTGCATGAGCTGGCGTGAGCCGTTGTATGCTTGGCGTGTGCCCAGCGTGTGCCTATCAAGAGTTAATGGTTTTATTTTAAATTCATATAATAAATATTAAAACCGTTTCATTATTTATGTGAATTAAAAACCGTTTTATTATTTATGTGAATTAATGAGAATTAAATTAAAAGATTTTTCATAAATACAATTTAATTCTCTTCTCTCAAATTTGTCTATAAAAGAAAAAGAATTTTCATTTTCAACTTACCTCAGACGCAGCTACTATCCTGTCGTCTTTTCCCCTCTTCTCGCTCTGTTGTGCGCACTAGATTTATTTTCTTTATCTTCTTCTGTTAAGTTCACAATGGGCCAACGAGTCTTGCTAACTGGGTTGGTATCAGGAGGTTTTATCCTGAATTTGATTAGTCAAATTTAAAGGTATAGCAACACTTTTCTAAAGTGTACCTGGCAAATATCGAGTTAAGGGCAGTCTGTTGAACATGCGACTCCTCCTCTCCGTGCTTTGTGTGATTGTTTGCATTGTTCTATTTTTCTAACCAATAACCCATTTCTAATCTCTGTTTGGTTTGCTCATTGTTACAGGATAATTCTCCAACAGTTCATTATTTGGATTAGCGTCACTGTAGGCACTCATAACTTGTCTGCAAGTTGTGAAAAATAGAGGATTTTATTTAATGTATATGATAATCCGAGATCAGACACGTCTCAATTGTTCGAAACTAGTAGGTAGCGAATACTTTACCCCATATTGACGGGAAATCAAACTTGCAGCTAATATGGAGATGGTACATTGAGTTCTTCGCCTGTATCATCTTCACCCAAATTATTATCTTTAGTTCAGAAATCAGAAGATTCAGAACAATAAGTAAAGAAAATTTTCCTTCCCTCGAAAAAGTTTAAGAAATTCTCCATCAGGCAACAACACAGCCTTGAGAGTTTTTATACAAAGTTGTTTAAGCCAGAAATACAGTTCCAGAAGATTGAAACTTGTCCCCTGTTATTCCAAGTCTTCAACATTCCATCTACACGAAAATCATGCCTTAAAGTACTTATGCATAAATTAGCTGAGTTTCATAAACAGTAGATGAAATCTATACTATTCTTCTCTTCATATTCCACCAGAACTATGTTTAGCCGTACAAAGGCGACCAACTATTTGTCAAAAGGAACAAAAACAAGATGAAAAAGATTTCTCACATTAATAACCTGCAATTATGGTTCCTGATTACACAGCCTCAAAGGCCAAACTATGACTGAGAACACTCTTACATTAATAAAATTTGCAATTCCCTGGCTGAACGGTATTCGACGAACGTCTTTGTAGAGAATCCATATTATAAATGAACAAATTCTTCATAGGATAATTTGTATTATATATACCAGTACTAAAGAAAGAAAAGGAAGATCGACTGTTCATAATCCTCTATCATCTGTATTATCTATATACCACTACAGAAGAGCAAGAGCCACTGTTATAAATCCTCATAGTGATGATCCGTTTCATCAAAGATCTCCTCCTAAGCAGGTAAATAAAAGAAAATCGAAGTGAATAAAATATTCTCCAGAAGACAAAAGGAAAAAAACAACGAGGGGATAAAGTATGGCAATAAATTTAGTTACACACCTGTAACAGCTCTTCAATGACGTCTTCCATCGATATAATCCCTACTGCTTCTTCTTCGTCAGCAAGTGTTGGAAGCGGATTGTCATCAATCTCCAGCACGTCAGTATCCCATTTCTTGGTCTTCGCCTTTTGAGTTTCCATACTCGAAGTATTAGCATTTGACTGAAAGCTATTCAATTTCTTGAACGATTTGCTCTTCAGAGTTTTCTCTTGAGGTTTCTTTTCAGTATCAATATCTAACCTAACCTCTCTCAAGGTATCATCTGCGCATCACAACATGGCAAACAAAACCATTCCATACTGTAAAGATATATTGTCAACATAAAACCCTACGAAGTGAAGTCCAGCTTCTTTTGGCTTAATAATACAATAAAGATTAGTCTGATTTGGTTGATTTGTACGTATTGTGGGTCAAGAAGCATGTCAGTAGGATGGTGGAGTGGATCATTTATCAAAGTCCTCCCCTTCGCCACCAAGCACATGGTGGATCCTGTCCTTAGTTATGCATGTCCTACCGAATTAGTAACGTTTCCAAAGGAGTCTACAAGTTCAAAGTTTGGCTTACCAACAGCTGAAAGTTTTCTTTCTGCCTGCTTAATACGCATGTCTCGTCGCCTGATGACAACAGCCATGTGGCTGTGACCTTTCTGAAATTCGTTCAAGATATCATATAATGGCAGGGTCTCTGAAACCCTAGCAATTAAACATGTCCAGAAACACAAGTGTTTAGCTTTAAGATGTATACAAATAGGGTATGAAGTCGTGGCTTAATATTAACAACTAAAAACTCATGATGAAATGAGAGCATAAAACTAAAGCAAACAAACAAATGAAACCAAAAGAATTATCAAAGCATAGTGCCGTAAAGAATTGTTAGGTCAAACTTCCAAGAATGAAGTTGTAGTTGCCAGCAGCACCCACCTCCATCGAGGTAAGAAAAATAAACAAAGTTTATAAAAAGAAGAATAAAAACCAAATTTCCTTACATTGAATAAGGTACAAAATCCGTAATATTTGACAGACACCAAAGTTAAAACCTTACATTGAATAAGGTACAAAATCCGTGATATTTGACAGACACCAAAGTAACTAAAGCCTAAGATAGATATGTACCAGAGAACAAGTTCTGACAAAAAGACTACTAATTAATCTCAGAAAGGAGTTTGACTTTAACCATCATTTTTTCTTTCATTATGCATTTAAATCTTCTAGTGTCCCAACACCAGGAAAATTTATGGGAATGTGAAATTTGACCAGCCACTAAAACATCCTTTCTGAATACTAAAAGCTGAGTACCACCACATGCCACTAACTTAGATTAGTTAAACAAAATAACATACCTTGGAATCTTTCGAATAGTCACACTTTTAACAGGTAACTCATCGTTTGAGTGGACGGTTAGCAAATTTTTAACCTACAATGACAAATGGAAGACTTGAGATATGCATGGCCACAAAAGGATTTCCTTGGAGATATTTGTGGGGCATAATCATATATATAAATATACCTACACAAGTATCCAGGAAATGTTCAAGAGCATATGTGATTGCATGTCACACGATAAAGAGTTTCTAAACACAAATTTTAGCAACAAAATATAATCTTATTTTACTTTTTCAGTAGTTGCAGACCGAAACCGGTGTACATGCATATTTTTAATGCATGTAGCGTTTAGGAAATGAGGTAAAAGGATTAAAATTTAGTACTTGCTGATAAAGTTTGAACAAAGGTTAGAGAGATTACCAGAATAAGTCCAATTATGTTGGTAGGCTGCTCATAAAAAACTGGCAATCTGCTATGCCCTTTCTCCAGAATTAAATTCATCAACTCCCTGAACAATTGCACGTGTATAGTGCTTAGTATCACAAAGTATCTCACGTGACAAAATTAAATTCCTTTATCACTGAAACATAATTGCTCACCTATCAAGCTTTGCATTAATATCAATTGAAAAAGTCTCAGCTATAGGAGTCATAGCATCTCCTGCTGTTTTCGTAGTAAGCTCAAGCGCTCCTGCTATGATGGTTGTCTCATCATGAGTCAATTCTCCGCCTTTCCCAGCCTGAGTACAAGTAAGAAAAGATTTAACATTAAGACTTTAATGGAGTGAATTGGAAATACAGAATCTTATCAAAGTGACATGAAATAACTCAGACAAGAGAGTAACAGAACAGCTTCACCAAATACAAAGACAGAAATTGCACAAAATCTATCAAAAGCAAGTATATACGATAAATTTTTGAAGAAATATTAAAAGCTGAAGAAAAAAATGATAATTGCTGAAACAAACACCCTTCTGTACCACAAATATATCTTAACTCCGATATTTAGAGGTACCAACACTTTTCCTTCTCCATATTCCTTTATAGTTTATACAATATATGGAAGATAAGATTCATAATGACATGGATGCAGAATAACCAAGTTCTTTCCATTTAAAGATCAACTACTTCACTGGTAGCTTAAGTGGTAGACCGAGAAAGCTCACCTCATTACCATGCATATCAACAAGCGTTTTCAGCTCAGCTCTACGGAAAAGAGCAACGTGGCCGTTTCCCAGCAAATAATCAAGTAGCTGGTAGAGACAAAAATATGAATTGTCAGTATGTTGCAGATGAGACTCACTAAAAAAATTTTGCTTACTCTGCCGATAAGGTTTTACTAATTAAAGGATCACATTTGAAAATAGGACCAATCCACATATGGAACTTTTTGTAAAGGCTAGTCTATTGGTGAACTCGATGCAGAGGATTGCAGTTTAAACTCTTTAATTTCTTGTGAACCACAAATTGAAATAACTAAAATTCTTGTAATCAAGGGGTCATTAGCCTTTCTACTTGTTATACGCATTGACAGATATCTATAAACAAAATTAACATATTAGAACTCAAATATGTAACTGAAACATATAAACAGTACCTTGCTTATGGGAAATGCAACCGGATAGCAAACGAAGACAAGCACAAGCACAAAAGGTGCCACTGTGGCCCCAATTGCCAAACCATATCTGGAACAGACAGATTGGGGTATTATCTGTCCGCAGAAGAATCAAAACCCAACATATTAAGCTGTAGTCTCACCTTAGGTGCTTGCCTATCACATCAAAAACATTAAGGAAGTGCCCTTTTTCATTACAACGATATGATGTGTTAACTTACCTCTCCAAACAAGAGTATCAATGTTACAGAGATCAATATGGCACCCCAAGCTGTAACCAAACCATCAAGAAAAATAGGGAGTGTCTACCAAAAAAGAAAATATATCAGTTCACAAGCAGAGAGTTCTTAACATACATGCTATAAAGTTATGCTTAGTATTTCTACCTCCATTGCAGCAGCATTGCAAATAAGAAGGGTGCACAGCAGTAAATGTTGTTTCTTCACGACGGGCAATATCTTCGCTGTTATTAACAAAAAAAAGAAAAAAGAAAATTAGGATAAAACTAAAAGGCTTCTAACCAGAACAAAGATAAACAACATGTGAATATCTTTTCTTGCTTTCAAATTATTTTAAGTTTATTATTATGATCTTTAACACTTAAAAACGAATTAAGCTTCAGACAATCAAAGACTTGATTCTGTGGTGGAACCAACTACAACGGCTTTTGCCCCAAATTAAACCGATAAACACCGGATCAAACTTACTGAGAAACAGCCTCATAGATTTGAGTTCTGAGCATTCCTTTTAAAAGGAGGACAAACAAGAAATCGAGATCAACAAAAATTAGGTCATCGTTATGTCTTATCTGTTAGGTCATCACAATTATTATTTTCCCTGCTCAAAGCTCTATTCAAAACCTAATGTTGATTAAGACATCATTCCAGCAAACAAAACCAGAAAGAAAGAAAAAAACCGTTTACAGAAGAAAAGAATTACCAGCGTATTTACGATCCTTGGGGGTACCAGATTTAGCAAGAACTTCAAGATCAACAAGACTCATAGACATAAGCCCTAATGTTAATCCAGACATCAATCCAGCAAACAAAACCAGCAAAATAATAACCCCAATATGAACGAAGAATCCTGTTCCACAACACTGGTATTCAATCGCCATTCAACTATCAATCTCCTCTTCTCCTTTTTCTTCACTAAGCCTAAAAAATTATGTTAAAGAAAACACAACTCAAAATATTCCATTCTCAGATGTTCTTAATGGAGACAAGGATTCTGAAAAGACACTGAGATGAGTTATTAGGTGAAAGTTTGAGTTGTAATTATTAAGATGGGGTTTCTGGATTTATTAATCGTTTAGTAAGTAAAACAGGATTTGATAATGATGCTGAAATTATGCGGTCGTGATTGAATAACAAAAACGATTTTTGTATGCCCTTCTTTTGATGTTCATGGAATCATCATAGGTAGTTTTATTAGTAGTATAAAAAAACGCACAAGGCACTGATCTCCTTTAAAAATGAAGAAAAGTTGATCAAAAGATTGTGATCAAACTATATCTGTTTATAAGTTTTTTTTAACATTTTCTAGTTAAAAAGAATATTTATACAACCTTAGATGCCTAGGTAGATCTCTTAGGATAGTGAGTTTTACATGTACAAATAGAAAGCAAGGAGATTGTTATTTGTTAATATAAGGGATATTGGAAGTTCCAGTAACATTTGCACTTTTCTTGTTGTTTCTTTGACTGATGTAACTTGTAATTTTTCACAGCGTATCAAACGATCTTATATATAGTTAGTGTAAACTCAAGGTTGAACGAGTTAATCCACTAATTCTTTCACGGAAAAGAGTTCAATTGATTGAGACTCCTTCCTGTCTTTTTTGGCGTTGCACATTTAAGAAAACATCCACATGTTCTGGCAACATAACATGGTTGCGTATCGTATATTCCTTCGTAAATGGCCCAGCTACTCTCATAGCTAGTTATTAGACTCTTTAGGGCCTCCATAGTGGGACGAGTATCCCAAAAGATCAAAGATTAAAATTTTTAATCTTTGATCCGGCCCAAGAACAACGGTAAATGGTCCGGCGGTGCTCTAAAATAACGTTTGGTGTTGGGCGGTGTCTTAGCGTATCGCTTGTTGAGACGGGCGCGATCCTAGCATAGCGCTTGAGTGAGGCAGTCTCCTAGTTGAACGCTCGATGTGGGGCGAAAACGGAAGATAACGCCTGGTAGTGGACGGTCTCCTAGGATCACGCCCAAGAGACGGACGGAGCACTAGACAATCGCCTGATGGGGCGGTGTCCTAGAGCCTCGCCTGGTCGAGTGTGACTTGTGCGGAAGAAGCGTGTGAGAAGAAAGGGATGGGCGGTGTCCTAGCGCCTCGCCTACAATTCCAAACGGATTGCTAGCGGCCCGCCCCATCAACCCTTCCTTATTCTTCAGCCGCAACACCAATTTTTTGTCATTTCTTCTCCTGAAACCTCCCACTTGAGAAACTCCGCCACCACACCAACACCACCAACACCATAGAAGCACCCAGCGTGATTTTGTGAGAAACCCCTCGTCAATTTCGAAGGTAATAACCTTAATCTTTATTTTTAGAAGTGATATATTAATTTTTAATTTGAAGAATACATTTAATTTTGTTTAACATTGTATTTGATTTTGATTATGAGAATTCAAGTTATAGTGTTTTAATTGAATTGAATTTAGGGGTATTGAAGTTATTGTGTTTTAAAATTCGGATTAATTTTTTTTTGGTATTTTAATTGAATTGAAGTTATACTTGATAATGAGAATTTTAGGGTTTAATTGAATAGAAGAATTTGTTGAATTTAAGTAAAAATTGAAAAAGTATTTAGTTAATTTTAGTTGGTTTGTGGATAATTATTTGATTAATTGAATAATATTATTGTTTATGAAATATGGGAACTCTATTATGTTGATTTTTATTAGTCGTAAAATTAACGTAGATTCTGAAGATGAACGTAAATGATATGTATGTTGTTAGAAGATCGCGACGAATTGGTGGTGTAGATCGACTAATCAGGATTGAACCTGAAGGTGGTGGGGTTGTTGATCCACCTAGGGATGTTGATTTGGTGAATGAGGAAGTTCAACCACCAATCTTTATTGATTTGGTGAATGACGAAGTTCAACCACCAGTGGTTGATAACCGAATGTCTGTTATAAGGGATCGAACAGATGTGTTGGTCAGGACACTGACCCGTCGCTTGAATCTGGGGAGTTGATGAGTATTGCAAATGCTTAAGGAGATAACAACCATATCTTTTGAAGAGAATGAAAATCGCCCCAACTAAATGAATTTTCTACTTAGATGTTGTAATCTTGTTGTTTATGGTGTTGAACCTTATTAGTATTTTTATTACGAATATGATTCTGTTAATTTACCGTGAAAGAGTTGGTTGTAGTTTGTGAACAACATATGCAGTTGCAAATTTATTTTATTTATTACCTAGTTATAACAGTATGACAATATCTTACTAGGTTCATACGTATTCCAACAGTTGCTTACATATTTATTGAAACTTAACCTTCTTACATGTTTGACATAAGTAGTATCTGTTTCCAATAGATTCAGGTCTTTTAGAAGTGAGCAGCTTCATCTTACCATCATAACATGGATATGTGCATGGTAAGAGGTTGGTTCTGCAGTTATAAGCCATATGATCAGCTTCCCCACATGAGTAACAGTAAAATTGCTTCTCTTTTAACCAATTTTCATCATCTGGTAAAGTTGGTGGAATATGTGTTGGAATACCTTGGTGTGAAGCTACATAAGCATCTAACCATATGAAAACTCCACAGTAGTTGCACTTCACATAAGGTTGAACTCCAGTATTTCCTTTTTTTTGCTTTTCTAAGAAACAGGTACCTCTTGCAGTTGGTTAGTGTGCATTTTCTACCTTCCCAGGGACAATCTCTGGCAACATGACCAGCAGAAATACAAAATAACACTTGGTAATTAGTGATGAGCTTGAGCCCTCCATTATATATGTTTTGTTTGAATTTTTTTCAAGAATTGTGTTGTTGAAGCAGAAGATGAGAATTTGCAGGTGATGGTAGTGAAAGTATGATATGACAACGGTCATTTTATAACTGAGGTGCCAACGGTCATTTTTTTGAAAATTGTAAAAAGCAGACTGTTGGATCTGAATTAAGCTTAGATACTGTTAAAGGCATGTGAGTTTTTAAAAAACAAAAAAAGTTGAAATTTAAAATAAAATTATGATACATTAAGATAACAATATATCGGTTAAAAATAAACTGAAAATAACTTAATTAGTTCATAAAAGTTGAAAGTTAATATGACAATGCTAATAAGACTGCCCTTCACAAAGGTTTAATGTATTCCAAGAATCATTTATGGTTGGTTTAATCTTTTCTTCAAAATGTCTACCTTCCTAAGTTCGATGTACTGTCTTGATTCCGGATCCATCCCAGAGACATCCATCGTCATTATATGAAACTCCTCGTCCGCTTCTTTCCTAGCTTGTTTTGCCGCAAACTTTGCTGAAGACTCAGCTAGTTTTAATGCAAACTCGGCTTCTCTCTGCGTCAACTTCATTTTTGTTTGTTCTGTATATTTGGTGTTGAAGTTTTTTTGCTCTTTAATAATAGTTTCCATCATTTCTTGTTGGCCACTACAATTTGTTTTCCCTTTCTTCTGTCGTTTTGCCTCTTTTTTTCCCATTTGACGGGTATATGTGTTAGGGATATCTCCTATGTCTCCATAGCCACTAGAATTGTCGACCAAAATTTCCTGTATTTCCCGATTTTCTTCACCTCTTTCGTAATCTGACTCAGCTTGTGATGAATCGAAAACAGTTGTCGATCGTCGGGAATATTTTTTATTATCTAACATAATTGTATAACACTCGTCATGCTTAAAACTTTTCCCACCATTAGCTTCCTTGAAAAGCCTCCTTATTTCTGCAATCTGTTTTTTTTTAATTCAATTCAGTGGAGGATATACAATTCAAAACAGTAATGTAATCGTCAAAATTAAATGAGTAGTTACCTTATTTTCGGGGGGCCATCCAATATAGTGTTCACGTTCCACTTCCGCCTCCTTTGCAGAGAAAAGTGCCACATCTTTACTTATTCTCTGAAATCGTTTCTGAAGGGAGATCCAACTGCGTTGTGGCATCGAGAGTATGGCTTCTTTCATCTGATATAATATGCGAGACCATAATCTTTCTTCTGATTGATCGGTACCAATACTACAATCTTGAGATATTGACAAATAAATTTTACACATCGTTACATCTTCAAACGTAGTAAAATTTGGACCTCGTGGTCTTGATGGTGGCATAATTCTAATCGATTCGGAAAGTAATTAAATGAAAAAGAACTTAATTATTTTTGAATACTAACTAGATAGCAACGAGTGAGTTTAGTAAAATAAAATTGGATTAGTATTCCATATATAGTGTCATAATATAACCGTTGTCGTTGCAACGGTAAACTCAACAATAATAATATAGCAAGCGTTACTCTAGAGTAACACCTACAGTGGGGCGGTCGTCTAGCGACACACCATAGCAGTTTAAATTGCTAGCAGAATTCTAGGAGGCCGCCTGGTGTTGGGCGTAGCTTTAGGGCACCGTTTCTATGGGGCGGAGATTTGGAGTCCGCCTGGCGGTGGGAGTGATCCTAGACGCACGCTTCATCAGGCGTTATCTTAGGATTACGCTTCGTCAAGCGGAGATTTTGAATACCGCCCGTGTTTTCAAGTGGTACGCTAAGAGAACGCCTACCATCAAACGTTTTACTAGAAAACCGCTTACCATCAGGCGGACGCCTAAGACACCGCTCGACTAAACCAAGTTTAGTCCAAAAAAAGACTAAATGTAGTCTGCTACAGTGCGAAATCTGGAATATCTACTACTTTTGCTCGTCCCGCTGCACCTCTCATTTCCGGACTAAAGACTGAATTTGATCTTTAGTCCGTCTTTTAGTCGTCCCATTGTGGACGCTCTTAGGATCTATAAATAAATTAGTTGTGTAGAGTGTAGACTCTTGCTTCACGTTTTTAAGGCGAAACAATGTGGTGAGGTATTTTGTTTGGTTATAGCTTAAGTATAGTCAAGTAAAAGAGAGGTCTAAAAAGTACTACTATGGGGGAAATCCATCGTTTGACTAACTGAGTTTTCATTTAAATAGTGACATACGGATACTCAGTACCTGTCCAAGTCCTTTTTTCTGTATTAAATATTTTTATAGATTAAAAACTAATTAAGATAAAAAAAATTGGAGAAATAATAACAAAAAAAAAAGAAATTAGATTAAATAAAATAGTAAAAAAAATAAAATATTATGGGTTAATACAGGTGAAAAACATAATTAGGTTTTATTACTGAGACGAATACTCTATTCGTCAAAAATATGACGGATACTCAGTGTCTGTAGAGTGTTTTTGTTTGGTATCCGTCACTATCACTTGACTATAACTGGGACCAGATGTGTACACTTTGCTAGCAAAGCCAAATAATATCCAAAAGTAGTTGTCTTTCGTTAATAAATACTAACCAAACAAAATAGCTACCATAGTGCTTGGCCATTCGTTAATAAACTTTGGTGGCAGGCATCAAAGAAAAAAGAAAAACTTTGGTAGTGGCCCATAATAATTCATGGGATCATAAAGACCCTGGATATGCAATTCCATATCCAAAACACATCATAAATGAATTAGCTATAAGTTTTGAACCGTATAATGGGTATAAATTGGAAAATCTATACTTACGAAACAGTAGTGTTTGATGTATCACGCAATGGTTGAAATATATTCTCATTTTCTTAGTAGTGGTTAGTATCTTTTTTCCCTTTTAAAATTATTTAATCTCTATAAATCCAACGGTCCATTCTTTTATTGTCCCCACTCACACGCAATAAATTCTTTTTCATTAAAATAAATAAGTAAAATTTCTAATTAATACACCATTAATTTTTTTATATAAAGAAAAAATGCATCACTAATTTTTCATTTATCTCCATCAAATGAGAGAATAAAAAACTGAACAAAAGAAAATAACTCAAAAAGACTTTTCATCTGCGGAATATCAATACATTTATTAATGTTGAGAAAATGTTAGATGCAACAGCCTAGGACAAGCAAATATAATTGATATGTCTGCTTACTACAGATGATTAACACGAATCAGGAGTTATACGCTTCAAACATATTATTTCAGTCGCTATTAAAATTAAAAATTGACCTTCGAATTCTATGAAATTTCAATACATTAATTGGTGGTCAGAAAACGTTTGATGCCCCAACTTATGACAATGCGACATAACTTGTGTCGTCATTCCCTGGTTATATAAGAGGGTACATACACTAGTTATTATATGAGAATTTTGAAGAAATAAATAAAAATAACGAGCGAGCACAGTTGTTGACAGAGAATATATCTTACGGTATCACCACCCAAAGTGAACAAAGTTCAACTTTGGGCATCAATTTTGTGGGGACTTGGATATATTTCCTTTATAACATTTTATTCAACTTTGGGCATCAATTTTGCAGGGGCTTGGATATATTGCCTTTATAACACGTTGGAGACTTGGAATTAGTCAAATGCATTTAGTTACTTTGTCGGAATGTAGGCAGTATTGAACAACTACAAGGGGTAGCAAAAAGAAAAGACTTTAATGTTTTTAACCTACGTATTTTTAGTTTTGTCATTTTTTTTTTTCTTTTTAACTATCAGATAGCAAAAGGAGAAAAATAAAAAACTATGGCATTATTTTTTTCTTTTAAACAATACAAAAGGTAAATCATTAGTTCTTTTAACCGATTATTAATAATTATCATCCTATTATGATTATTCAATTTGTTTTTTTCTTTGTTTAAACTAAATTTAGTGCATAGATTCTCGTATACTGAATAATTGATTAAAACAACATTTTAAGGCATCAATTATTTTACACAAGTTATTATGATTAGATTTTAATAATTTTTATATTAATTATACCTAATGATCTGTAGGTATACCTTCGGGTCTAAAGAGGAAACAACCGTTCAAAATAGAAAACTAAGGAAAAAATATGGTGAGTTTGTAAAATCTCTTGATGAGTCTTAAAATAAATACTTTACTAAACCTAGTGTTAGTGAATCTATAATTGAAGATTTAGATGACAATCGTGTTAATGAAGCAAATGTTGAAGTGCATACTGAAATATATGACAACAATGATATATTTGTCATGAATGAAAATGATTTTTATATATAGCCTTATATGGGGGAATCATCTCGGAGATTAATTTCGGGGCATCTATCTCTCAGGACCGGCCCTGGGTATCACTAAAGGATATACGATGAGCGTTGAATAACAAGTAACACTTGAAGCCCGAATCAGAAACATGCATGATCCAAATATGGATTATTTCTTTGAAGATTTAAAGAGGGGTTCAAAGAGGAGCAGATATTCTTTGAAAGGTACGGGTACTAGCCAAAGTCAGCCGTCACCTACTACTGAATACACGGATTCTGAAACCGGAGAAAAAGACGTACAAGGTCGTGGTTGTGGGGATGTGTAAGGTCGTGGTGGTCCCATTATTCGTGGTCAGAGTAGTACAAACAAAGGAGTTCGAGATAAACGTGATCATGGATAATGATTTTATGCTAGAAAAATACATTGTATAAGACTTAAATCTTTTCTTTGTTTGGTTGGTTGCTTATTGATTTTTAGTTATGAATATTAGGACAAATGAACAGTTCTTAGTTATGGAAAATTTCTTTGTGTGAATGTTTTCATGGATAGTGAATTAGTTTAAAATGAAAGAACATGTTTTAAATTATCTAAATTTTATCCAAATATAGTTAAATTTCAAGTTAAGCACATACTTACGGCTAGGTAATCAAGAGAAAAACCTAATAAAAAAATATAGATCAACAACTTTCTTTGTCTTAGGATGGGTCCGATATGGTCCAAACCTAGCCATAAACTTATCTGGACACTCAGATTTATTTTTACGTTTGGGTTTGTATAGACGAAACTTAGCCGTAATTTTAACTTTGTCTTCATATTTTTTTACCCTCGGGTCCTGAAAGTTAAAACCTATACGTAAAATTATATGGACACTCAAATTTATTTTTACGACTGGGTTTGTACAGTCGAAACCTAGTCGTAAACCTGATAAGTTAGAAAATCCAAAGATATATTAGACTTACGACTAGGTTTATGTGGCCCAAACCTAACTGTAACTCTGATAATTTTTTGGTTTTCCAGAGTTACGATTGGGTTTTGTAACCAGAACCCAACCATAACTCTGTCATATTTTCAAACAATAAATTTCCCAAACTTACGGCTGGGTTCAAAACCTAAAACCTAGCCGTAAATTTTATTTGTCTGCTTTAAATGTTGCTTATGTGGATTTTTTTAGTTTGAAAATAGATTCGTTGCACTCAACGAGTAATTTTTCAAATATATAGTTGTTACACAGATTTTTGGCTTGTTTAATATATATACTCACCCATCCTATTTCAACATGACACCATCTAATTCTATAATTTTCCTCAAATATCTTATAATCTTACTATACTCGTCTTGAAAATAACACAAACTGGGGTAGAAGGTCCTAATTTCACTCTTGATGAAGATTTATCTCTTTGCGTGAACTATGTGCTATGTTAACCGAAAAGGGGATAAAAACAAGGGCAAAATGGTATAGTGAGTCAAAGTTATTGGATGAACATTCATGAAAACTTATGTAGTGAGACCGATAACATTCATAATTATAATTTAGTTGGGTTGTTTTGTCGATTTGTAAAATTTGCAAAAAAGTTAAAAGAATATATTGATATAGTAAACTACGAGTTAGGGGTGAAACTGATGATAAATTTGTAGCGAGATCTAAGAGGAATGAAGAAGATGGAAAAGATCAAATTTCCAATATGTAGCTCATTTCAACATTCTTAAATATTTATTCCTTATTCGTACTTGAATCAGAATCCTTTTGTAATTTCATGTGGTTTACTGGGTTGTAATGTCGATTATCCATGTAATGGATTGTAATATGGGTTAATGATGAAAAGGGGTTTTTATTTCTAGTCCAAATATATATAAGAACCCATATTTTTTGTATTTTACGGCTAGGTATTTGTTAGATCAACATAACCGTAAATTTAACCAAAAATTACGTTTACGACTTGGTTCGACTGGGAAAACGTAGCCGTAATTTTTTATGGGAGTGCAATTTTCTCCGAGTGTACTTTAAGGCTAGGTTCGAATTGGGAAAAACCTAGTCATAATTAAATATTCCTGGATCTACAACTGATGTGGTTGTGACAGTGGTAAAAAAAGTATCGTTCACTCGTACTTGTGAAGAATAGATTTTAGACTTAAATTCTAATTTAGCTAGAAAATAAATAAAAGATGATAACAATATTACGAGAATTTGGGACTCAGGATTCCATCAATTTTCATATTCATGTCGTTCAAATATTAATTCTAGACAATTCTTGCTCATATAATAAAAGATATTGACTCTAATTCTTTGCCAAAGTAGATTTTTAAAATATTAAATGTAAATTATAAGCATATCGCATCAAAAGTACGTACGATTAAGCATACACCATCAAACAAGATCACAACTAATTAAGAAAAATCATAAATCAATTGAAATTAATCCAAAAGTCATAAAAAATTAATATATTTACCACAATCATGAAAAATGGCTTCCTCAATTGTCCCAATGTTGGGGTTTAGCTCATCGTGACCAAAACACTCTCAAAAGATTGATACATGGCTCAAAAAGTGCTTGAGAAGAAGAAAATAATAAAAAATAACTGACACAATGAATTTGAGACGTTTATAAATGGTACAAAGAAGAATGAAACAACAACATATATAAGTGTTTCTTTTCTGTCCTTGAAAGGAATAGAAAATATCACTTATTTTTTATGACGTTGTTCTTTGTTTTACGACGAAGTTCTTCTTTAAACCTTTGGGTAACAGTTTCTTCATCCTTTTAGTAACAGTTTCTTCATCTTCTTCACACCATCAGAAATTTTGCAGAGAATTTTTCTAGCTTTTTGGCCGAAGCCAACCCTCCCAAAAGCTTCTCACGACTCATCTATATATACTACACGAGCAAACAACCCCAAATCTTCTCTCGAATCTTTGCAATAATCTTGGAATATTTTCTAACCATACTGGGACACTCTCGGTCTGAATTTTTTTCTCTTTCAAGCAATATATTGATTTTATTGCTGCGCTGGGTCGAGTATGCTTCGAATGATTATAGAAGCAGGATCAGGTGAAATATGGAAGAAATCCCATATTTCAGGTAATAATGAGCATGCGATTTTTTTCTTTTTGTTTTACAAACAAAAATGTTTTGTTGTTTGCCTCATTCCCTAGTTTTCAACCATATATAAACTTTGTTAATTAAGACAAGAAGATATTTGTCTTAAAATTTGAAAATACTCTCATACAATTCAAGCAGAAACTTCTCAGACCGAAAAGGAAATTTTCCTGCCATAATTGGTTTGAGCTTAAAGAAGGTGGTGCCCTTAATCCAAAGTGAGGGTGCCTTAAGCACATTGGTGCCCTTATCCAATCCTTGGGTGCCTTTAGTAATTTTTTGTGTCGATTTTTTCCAAAAATATTTGTTTCCTAAAAATACATACAAACACACAAAATAACAATATTAGCACAAACATCGAGAAATAACAATATAGAAATTGGGAACAAATCACATACATAGATGTGTGACATGTGTCTATCAACAACTTTCTTCAAGTTTATGTTACGACTAGGTTCTATTTGGGAACAACCTAACCGCAAATAATATATTAAATAAAAATATATAGTTTTGAGCAAACATAAAACATAATTCAACAAAATCTTTCATTCATAGTGTGTAATTCAAAATACAATTCTTATTATATAACGATTAGTTGGTTCAATAACCCTCATATTTGTTTTTATGGGTCAAGAATACATATAAAAATAGATACTATTTGAATACCCAAATATATTTAAAATACTTTTTTAATATCCAAATTGGATATTGCACCCAACCTTTGTAGCTGATTTTTACATCCAACGTACTAAAATACCCTAGTTTATTATCTCCCCATTGACAAACCCTTCTTCATATTCCATTCATCATGTCCAAATATAGTTAAAGAAAAATTATGATGGCGATGAGCACATGGTTTTAATTAATTATTAGTTAGTGGATTCAAATATATTTAAATTAATCATATGACCAAGAAGTAGGAACGGTTTTGCTCTAGCTTTACAATGAGTTAGAGGATCTGTAAGAAGCTAAGAACAACAAGAAATTTAGATAGTAAGATGGAATTGTGAGTTGGGGTTTAGTCAGAGGAACCGTTTGATTCATCTGATATCTACTCGAAACACATGAGAATGTTGACTATTGAGTTATTCCAATAGAACGATCAAGTATCTTGTCTTTCTTTGTAATTCACAATTCAATAAGCATGCTTACTTCAGTGTAGTACAGGTCTGTGAGACCCGTGTTAGTATTTTTCCATAAACAAGTGGAAGTTTCAAGAGTATAAAGCACAACGTATGTATAAAGAGTGGCTGAGATTTCGTTTGGGGAAGGATAAAAAGCGGCTGGTATGTGATCTGAGGGGGAGACAAAGAGTGGTCATGATGGAAGGATCCGTTTTTAGGTGGGGTGTGGTCATGATTAAAATGTTTTGAAGGTATATTATAAATAAATATAGAATGGTGGGATTCCCTGACGGGTTTCATAATCGACGGTTGCGGTTCAATCGTAAAGGGTTCGTTTGTGTGTTTGTATTCCATACCGCTCTATGATGTGTGGTAGTTAAACTTGGGAAGACCTAGAATGGTACTGATATGTGCATAATTTATACATATTTACCGCTTAATTTATATTTGCTAGTTCTTAATTTGTATTAATAATATATTTCTATTATTTTTATAGGTGGTACACATAAAATCCAAATGACGAGCTAAACACAGTTAAGAAGGATGATTGGTCATTAGTTACGGTGGACGGAGGAAAGAAGTGGACCAAACGAGGGCTGCCACTTCGTCAACCACTAGGTGCATGGCTTTAAATGAGAAACTGGATGCAATAGGTGGAAATAAGGTGCAATCAACTGATTTCATGATGAAGGCATAAAAGAGAGTAAATAATAAAGTGAATAAGGGTCTGATGAACAACATCTTTTAGAAGACGTGGTCGGTGGGCTAGAAGAGGTGAGACTTCTTTTATGTGGCGTGGTTGGCTGACATAAGGTGGAGACCGAATAGAAACGTGAAACAATAAGATACAAGAAAAAGTCTGACATAACTAATTAGGATGCTATAAATAAAGAAAAGTGAGTCGGCTATTATTGTTGGTGACACGTGGTATAGGAGAGAGGGTGTTAGTTTTGTTTTTCTAAAGAAAAGAAAGTGTGTGAAAAGGGAAAGGATTGAGAAACAAAAACCGGACTATAAAAGAGATTGGTTGGAGACTTCTTTTCGGAGGTTGGAGGGGGAGACTTTCTTTTAGGTTTTGGTTGTGAAGTGTTGACGAAAAGTGGAGAGAAGGGGGGCCTATTTTTGGGACGTCTAGGGTGTGAATGAGAGATATTAGGAGAAGGAGGCAGACTGATTGGAGGTGGAGAAGAAAGTGCACAGGGAAATACTTACAAAGTCTGTTTATTCGATATGTCGCAAGATTGTGGACAACAGTGTGCTTAACTTTGGTAGCCTCAGGTTTTCGAATCTGGGGGCATTCGGTCTTCTCGCACCAAACTTTAATCATTGAATCTTCCTCGGTGAGAGGGATGTTCCTATTGTTTCTTGAATCTACGGTATCCTTGTTCGTCCAATATCTTCCTGACCGCATATCTTGTTGAGGTATTCACCGTTGCTCTTCCCTGTAGATGTACCTATAATATACTTGTGGCACATCACCGATTGCATTTGCGATTTGATAAGTATTTTCTAGGTTTCAGAAGGTATTTTCCTTCATTAATGCAGGTTGTGAAGCTGCCTCCCTCTATATTTCCTCCAAAGCTATATACTCTTCTTGAAATTCCTGAAGCTCTTGCAAGGTTAACGTATTTTGTGTTTGAATATACATGTACAATATATCAGTTGGGAACAATGTATTTATGAATCCCCGTACTAAGTTTGTCTTAGACTCATGGCCTATAACTTCATTACACAATATCCTCCATTTATTCACCAGGCTTCGCAGACTTTCGTCTACTCATCGCTTCAAGCTAAATAAGTTTTCAATTCTAGTCCTCAGCAGATTGTTGTGCATATAGGCTGCGAGAAATATTTTTTCCAACTCTCGAAATGATGTGATTGAATACTCAGGAAGAGCGTCAGACCATGCCAATGCCTCACCTTTTAAACTTGACGGAAAGTACTTGCACATCACTTCATCTTTGTGCTCCCTTTGTAGCAACGATCGTTGATACGCCTTAATATGATGTATAGCGTTCCCAGTTTCATCGAAGATGCTTCCGAAAGTTGGCATTGTGCATATAGGTGGCGTGGATGCATACATAATATCCACACTGAAAGGTGATCGCTTCCCTTCTGCTAATGCATCCGTCAGTTGCTTCCCCTTGTTGTTGTTCTGGAAACCTTGAATCATGGCTCTCATATGTTTTAGTTCCTTCATCACCTCTTGCTTCACAGTCGTTTCCTTATCCCTTTTCAACTGATGTTCCATTTTTTCTTGGCGTTTTGTCGCATCAAACCCTTCTTGGCTATCCCCACGATCTCCTCTTCACCTCTTTGTTAGGTCTCGATATATATGCTACCGATGACTCTGACTTCTCAAGATTTTTTTCCTGCAATTTTATGTTTTGTTCTTCTAGTTCCAGATTTTTCTTTCGTAATAGCTCTAGATCCTGGATAATTTATTCTTTGCCTCTCTAATTTTTGCAAGCTTAGCTTTCATTTCTTCCATTGTCAACTCTTGCTCTGCATCAGACTGATCCCCATCACTAGACACGTGGGATTCCACTCTGACTTCTTCCTCATTAATGTTTCATAAAGAAACACTTCGGTCGGGAGCATATCTTCTTTCTTCCTCACCAATTCTTCCTACTGTCTCATCCACTTGACGGTCTTTCCTTTGGATTGCTACATTGTTGCTCCTTACCCTAGTACTTCTTTTTTGGACCTCTCTTTCTGTTTTTGACACCATCCCTGCTTACTCAGATTTTACACAATAAAAAATAGTATTTATGTACTCTTTTAACGAGTTCTTGTTTGTGGTCCCCACGATTTGTGATGTTGAATGCGGATTCAATGACTGTGATTTGAAAAACTAAAATTTTAAACCCTAGATCTCACAACCGCCTTACAATGCTAAATTTTTAACCTAAGCCAATGATTTTTGCACCAGATCCTAGGTAAATCTCAAATGATATTACTTATCTACTTATATAACCATTAAAAGTAATGCTTTTTCGAGAATAAAAATCCCTTTGATGTAACTTGTCAAAAACTAAAAATCCTGTTTTGAAACTCTTTTAAAAACCAAAATCTTTTCCCTAAATTTTCCTATGAACCCCAACTTTAAGTTTTTGGAAAATTGTTCATCAAATCTATAACCTGTGCTTTGAAAAAACTTCAAATATCAATAATCTCTTCTCTTAGATTACCGTTTTCCTAAAGACTTTCTCTTAGGAATTCAGATCTTTTTTTTACATATAAAACTCTAGATCTAATAAAAATCTCTCTCTCTTTCTCTCTCTCTCTCTCTATATATATATATTAAAAAAAGCAAGAAAATGCAAAAGCAAAACAAATTCTTGATGACCTCTCCAAGTTTTGACATAACAAATATGATGAATCCTTTACTTATATCCCTGTTTCTAGCGCCAAAATATAGTTGTATGAAATCCCACAACACAACCAAGAACAATCTTCAAGCTCTCTTTACGTCTTCCACCTAGATTTTATGATCAAAACTCACACAATAATAATAAAATCATGACCACAAGAGATTTACGTGGTTCGGTGTTAAAACCTACATCCACAAGAGGGTTTTCACTATGATCTAATGATGATTACAAGCACAGATGATTACTTATTAACTTTTACAATAGTTCTCTCTCTTACTCACTTACCAAATTGATCAACCCATATTGCATTTACCACAGGCCTATTTATAGCCAAATTATAAAATTAGGGGTTTAGTTCACAGGTCTTCGGATACGGTTCTTCTTCGCTTCGAGTACACCTTACTTTGAATATAGTTTCCTTCACCGAAAAGATCTTACTATAACTTGCTTAGTGATGAATTACCATTCATTAGCACTTTACTTCGTTGTTAGATTCGTCTAGTAAGCCTTACTTTAAGTTTAAAATTAAGTTGTATATCTGGAACACACAAATTATACTACAAACCGAGACATCAAAACAAATCAGATAAGCACTTTTAGAAAGTGCAACACAATTGTACTCTAACTTTTAGGCAGTGCAACAGAACTAATAAGGATAGTCAGTGAGAAATGAGAATATAGTCAGACAACATGCTTAGCATGTTCACCTAAGGTCTAACCTACATATACTATCAAATGGTTCTTACCTACCATTCCAGATCTAGGGCTTATATGCATGCACATAGGCACACATATTTAGTACCAGTATAGCGTATATATACTATCAAATGGTTCTTACCCAAAAGGGTTCACCATCACATATCTAGGGCTTGGATGGATGCCACATAGGCACACAAACTCTGTACCAGTATAGCATATATATACTATCAAATGAATCTTACTCAAAAGGGTTCACCATTACAGATCTAGGGCTTAGATGCCTCCCACATAGGCACACAAAGTTAGTACCAGTATAGTCTATATATACTATAAAATGGTTCTTACCGAAAAAACATTCATAGGCTATGTAATCATTAAAGATTGAAGAGAAAACAAGACATGAGTATGAAGAAATTATATCAAGTCACTGAATATTTAAATAGACAAAATACGCAACCAAGAAAACTAAATGTATATTCTAATTTATATTTATACGTATAATCACTTCGATGACTTGTTTGATATCTTTATGGTCAATTACTAGTGTATGGAGTTTTTAATCTAGCTCTATATTGGATTGAAAATAATACATTATAGGCAATTTGCACTACAAAAATAGCACATAAATACTAAAATCAACACAATATAGACAATCTGCACTACCAAAATAATACATGAATATAAATATCAACACAGTATAGGTAATCCACACTGCCAAAATAGAACATAAATATAAAAATCAGTATAGTATAGGCAACCTTCACTTCCAAAATAACACATTAACATAAAAGTTAATATAGTACAAGGATTATACACTTCCGAAATAACAGACATATATAATAATCAACACAATATGGATAATCTGCACTGCCAAAATATCACATAAATATAAAAATTAACATAGTATAGACAATCTACACAATTAAAATAGCACACAAACAAAAACTAAATATCAATACAAATATCTTTATAATATGTAGTGTTAGTTTTAGTTAGGGTCCAACAATGTAGATTCACTATACCGAAAAAAATATGGGTTATTTACACTGCTGCATCGTAATATCAAAATAACCTAGTTTTTTATTTTTCAGTATAGATTATCTGCAGTGTTGGATGATAAAAACATAATAAAGAATACTAATTCTGATGATAAAGATGATCTACCTAACCGATTCAAAAAGCATAATTTAAAATTACTTACAAATTATATACATGTTATCAACAAAAAAAAAGAAAAAAATCCTCAACAACCTAATCATTTATAAATTCGTACATTTGATTTCAGTTAATTTATGTATACAAACTTTACACTAATCTGATGAATTTCTCATGTTTAAATCTTCCCATTTGTATGACCACTCCATATAAGTTTGTTTCCAGCATAAAAAACCAGACACATAATAGATGAGGTATGAATAGATTCCTAATTCGTAAAATGGAGATGTTCTGCATCGCCTATTCTATCCCATTTCTCAATTCCACATCCAGATTCATAAATTTCATTAATATTCTGATACCTTGACCTAAATTCTTGTCCATCCCATAATGAATTGCAAGTATAAGCATATTTTTTTAGAAATCAAATCCATAATCGAATCCATAATTAATTGCAAAGATTGGTACCTAGTACTTCTTCTCAATCTATATTACGATTTCCGGTCTTGATATTTTGATTCATAATTTTTTAAATCAAGCTGAATTCTTGATTCTGTTCTTGTGTTTAAACCAAGTCTCCATCTAGTACGAGAAATTACAAAGAGAATTGAGTTTTTTTAACGAGGAAGAAGAAAAAATTGTGTTTTGATTTCGGTAACGCCTACACCGGCTACACGTACTAGACTAGTAAGGGTATACAGATCTTTTTGCATATTTAGAAAATTATGGATCTAGGGATAAAGTTAATTCCGGTTGGACCCTACTATAAATAACTATATGAGCCTACGACCTACTAATAAATCTCCCTATACATAACCCATGGACCATGGTTACAATCATAACCGATTTGGATAGCCAATACACTAGCCCGCGGGCTGATAGGCTCGTCTTACCCAAAAGAGGAGAAGTTAAACCACACCGACACCCAAGTGCATAGATAAAGCCACTAAAAATAAGTGTTTTTGTGAGAAGTTAAAAAAAAAGAAGATGAAAAGAAAAGTATAAAAACAAAACAGCTGAAAACAAGTGTGAATATAATATCTGAAAGGAAAAAGAAAATTTATTATTAAGCTACTGTGAAAGTCGTGAGTAATAACTCTAGTAGAAGAAGAACAGATCTAGATCCAACTTAATAACTATACACAAATCCTGATTACAACTTCTTCTTCTTTATTATAGCTTCTTCACGTACTTTCTCAAAACCCTAACTTTTTCATTCTTCAAATTTCTCTGGATTCTTGATTTTCTTATTGATCTATTGCGTTTTCAGACTGGTAATTTGATTTATGATAGATATTATAAATGGTTATGAAATGTTTAGGTTTGTTATACTGAAGTCGAATTTTCACTGAATTTCACGGATTTATACGAGTGATTTACATTCATTCATGTTTCAGATTGAATTTGTTGTCCATTTTTCTGTACGTTATTGATAATTAATTCTGATTTCGTGTAGTAATGTGAGGTGTAAAATGTACGGATCCGGTTGCAGAGGTTAATGTTACCTGCAGCTTGTTACAAAATTTTGTTGCACATTATCTAGAACTTATGAATTTATATCTGAGTAGTGAAAGTTTGTATGGATCTAATAATTTGGATTGTTTCAGAATTTTCCCAATTTCATGCTAGCATATTGAGTAGAATGCACTCATTGTTTAACTAATGAATTTATGTTTGAACTTACATTTATTACGCGTCTTAACTGGAGATCTAAGAAACAAGTTTGGTCTTTGCATGATTTTCAGTCAAGAATCAGCATAAAGTCTTGTAAAAAGAGCAGTAGCCATGTCAAGAAGGCCAGGAAATCCTGCTCGGCGTTTTGGGGAGAGTGGAGGTATACCATTTGCAAGCTCATTACATCAGAAATCTCGCTCTTCACCATTCCTCTCAGTTGGTCTGGTCGTTGTGGTATATCTCATTCCCTTGAAATTTCACTTTTTTTCTCACTAGATTGTAGATTATAATTGGATCTCCTACATTTACTATTCATCAAAATTTGTACTACTTGGCGTGGCTGGTCATTTCAAATCTTGATTGTATAGTTTTCAATAAAATTTTCAGGGCGCACTCCTCCTTATTGGTTATTCATATAGTGGCTCAGGTTTGTACCATCCTCCAAACTGCTCCAGCAGTATGTTATTCAAGTGAATGTTTTGTTTTTATATATGTTTGCTGCAATCGATGTTAAGTAACTCTTGCTGGATTGGAGATTTTCATTATTATTAATGATGTTTTGTTCTTGCTTTAGCGTACAATTGCTTTGGTTTTCGATTCATAATCATTTGATTTTTGTTTTCGTTTCACTCATACATCTCCATATGATAGGTGGATTTGTTGCCGACAGAGATGCTGTTAGCAAAGTTGAAGGTATACATTTTGCGTCCTTCTAGTTTTTACTTTCATAATATATTTATTTTTTAGCCGTCAGAATGTTGTTACAACCTTACTGATTGAACTGCTTTGATATTATCATGATATTCATTTATCTTCACCAATAAAGAGTCAATCAGCTATCAGTTTGTTTCAAGACGAGCCTCCACTTATACTTGATAATTTGACATGTTTTTGCAAATGATACCAGAAGGCAGAAGCTTTAATGTTAGCCTTTCAAACCGATATTACATCTTTCGCTTTCAAGTGGTAAAAGTCTACCTTTAGAAAATGTATGTCTCAAGGTTGTTTTTCTACAGTTTCTTTGCTTAGAAATCGCATCCATTGATAGGGGTAAAATAACCAGCGTAATGATCCTAAATTCAGTACTTAAAGTAGTTTATGCTTCTCATCAGGACATATCATTTTTTATTGTGTTCTTTCATTACTTAAATTTGAGTCCACGCCCTGACCTGTAGAGTTACGTCGAGAAAATAATTAAATTACAAATGATATCACAACTCTTTATATATAGCTCAATCAGATATGTTATAAACCATGGCTCAGGGTTAGGAAACATTATTATGGATTTGCTCAAATGGTTCACTGGAGTTCTGTATAAATGACTTGAAAGTTGATTCCGTTTGTGCATGGACAAAGAAGCTAAACAAGCTACGAGAAATGTTTTTTGTTTGTCTGTTTTAGTTAACTAAGAGCCTGGTCTAATATATATTCGAAGAGCAGCTTGTTAAGTTTATCCATTCCTTTTATGAAAGCCTCACCTGGTATTCCTGTATGCAGGTGGTCTTTCATGCACATTGGAAGCTCAGACTGCGATACCCGTACTGAAGAAAGCATATGGTGATGCCATGCGTAAAGTTTTGCATGTAGGCCCTGATTCTTGTTCAGTGATCTCTAAATTATATAAAGAAGAGGATGTTGAAGCATGGGGTGTGGAACCATATGAGATCGAGGATCCTGATGTTAATTGCAAGAGTCTTATGCGCAAGGGCATTGTCCGTGTTGCTGATATCAAGTTTCCTCTTCCTTACAGAGAAAAGTCATTTAATCTCGTTATCGTTTCTGATGCATTGGATTACTTGTCGCCAAAGTACCTCAACAGAACTCTTCCTGATCTTGCTAGGGTTTCCATTGATGGTCTTGTCATTTTTTCTGGTAAATTTCTAAAAAAAGTTACATTATTGGATTTTAAGGTGCATACTCATACATCGTTATGTCTCTAACCCCAGACTAGAAGTTTGTGGATAAGAATGACTATTACTAATCAGTGATCTACCCAACCTTCTTAACTCTCATTTCTGTATGCAGGTGTTCCAGGCCAACAGAGAGCTAAAGTTGCTGAGCTATCTAGATTCGGAAAACCTGTGAGTAGCTTTTTGTTGTTTATGGCATTACTGACTCAGTTTACGGTTAAAACATGATCTTGTATCTAAAATAAGTCACCAAAACGAAACTGCATTCACAAATAACACTCTTATTCTATGTCAGTGATGACATTCAAAATTATTCGGTACTATATCTATTTAGAGTTTCATCCGTTCATTTGCTTCACAAACGTATTGTTAGGGCCAATTTTTTTTTACTAGCATCAAACACTGATAGTTTCTGTGTTATGTTTATTATATTCATTAAAAATAACGCATCATGTGGTTTGTTGGATTCTGTGATTGACATCTTGGAATGTTTCGTCGTGAAGGCCAAATTGCGTAGCTCGTCTTGGTGGATAAGGTATTTTGTTCAGACTGGCTTAGAAGAAAACGAATCTGCCATCAAGAAGTTTGAGCAAGCTGCACTCAAGAAGTCATATAAACCAAGCTGTCAAGTTTTCCACCTCAGTGCATACCATTGAAATTCTCAGTAGTACACAAGGTTGGGGTATTCTTGTTACAACTATAGTAAAGCCGAGTCTTCTTCAACTCACAACTGAATTTTTTTTATCGACAAGATAAACTCACATCTAAAATATATATCTTCCTTCCAGATGGTAAATTAAATCGCATTACATTTAGATTCCTGTTCTGTTCGTAAGTTAGAAGATATTAATTTATTAAATTTGTAGTGGAAGTATGCATAAACCGGTTTTCCACTAGTTCGTGTTTGTTAAATTAGTATTTTTTTGCCCATTGTCTTTTTTGAGTTCTTGAACAGGTTGTTATGTTCCATGAAAGGCGAAGCCAATTAAATTATGTTATCTAATTAAACAAATGTGGTGAGTTTTTATACTGGTCTGAAAACTTACCCGCAAGTGTTTTCTCATCAAATGCTTACGACAACGAAATTTCATTGTGGACAATAGCATCTGGTAATTATTTTTCTTCTTCTCTTCAGTGTATTTTGTGGGAATACTGGATGGTCTTTACTATGTTGTCAAAGAATTGGCTCTAAGTTAAAGCAGATATAGACTGAGCACCGAAAGAACTAACAGATATAGGTTACATAATTGACGGCTTGTGCAACTACTGGTGCAGTTCTAAGAGTACCCAAATCTTGCGAAGAAGAATTTGAGTTCATATATATGGGGAAGTGGCTGAAATTTACAAACTTGGCAAGGCAATACTTACAGTCTTAATGCATTTCATATGAAAATAAGGTGATCCGAACGAACCTAAATGCTGAAGAATATCTCGTGAACTTGAATTCTTTGCGCAATAACCTGAACCTTTTTTTCCATACCAGTAAAACGTAATGCTTCTAGGTTTGGAAATGAAAATTTATCTTATAATAATGAATAGGAAGGACCAATAAGCCTCCATAGAAATGGGCAGCAAGGGTAATCTCCCAACTTTGTGCACCTATACAATAGGAAACCTTGAAATTCTGGAATCGTCGAGACTCAAAAGTACTAAATAATTATTTTGAGAGCCTTGCACCCTTTTTTTTGGCCGATTGATCAATAATGAATTTTATCAAACAAAAAAGAATAAAAGCAAACACCAACAATGAATTCATGCTTCAAAAAAAAGAAAAAAACCAACAATGAATTCTGACAACAGCAATAATAAAGCCTATAAGGGGACGAAGAAATATTTTGCCTTTCTCGTCTCATAGAAAGAAAATGACAAAAAAATAAATGAACTTGAGTTCATTGTATTTGTATATGCAATTACAATATACTTACAAATTACAATCAACACCATACGTAGCCAATGTTCGTTCCAATGATTAGCCGTGCACGGGCAATAGACCTAACAATTCTCAAAAACCAACTTTAAAGGATAGGATATTAACTCCGTAAATACAGAAGATCTAAATGATATAGGACTATTTCTGATAGTCATCTGTATTATACATGTATGAACACAGAACACAGAGTAATTATGTATAAATATTTTTCCTTTAGGGAATGCCAAACAACTTCGTATCAGATAGTGAGATTTTTATGCACCTTACAACAACCATTTAAAACTTTTTAAAAATAATAACCAAACAACTCTCAAAAGACCACCGAAATGTGCAAGCCAATAATTATAAGAACAAGGGATATTATGCCTTAAAAAATGAAAGGAAAAAAAAGAAGAAAAAATCGGCTTGTCCGTCATGTATAATGATTTATTTTTTTTGGTCTTTTGTTCTTGTTAAGATTTTTTCAGCCATTCCCACCTCCTAACTAAATTGTATACATATTTTGACGAAAATCAGTTGATTGTATTTTAATCATCAAGTGATGGGATGATTGCATATTAAAACCTAAGCATCATGGGATTGGAGCCCACCACGTGACTGCTGGTGAAGCCAATGATTAATACGAAAAACTTGATCAAATCATCCATCCAATAATTAACATGCACTATGTTGGTAGATAATAAAATATAGAGCTAGAACTACCCCAAGTTATGGTGACCAGAAACAATCAGACACTTCCATTTTCAGGTGGACCGGCCCTTTAGGGCAGACACACATGGTGGTTCCGGTTCCTGTCAAAAATAAAATAAAATAAATAATTAAATATATTTGGCCTTGGTTGATTTTCTTCAACCCGTGAACCAAAATATGACAACTGAGTAAATATGTAAGACTGCAATAGATGTTATCCGATTCCTTAAGGGTTAATTTTATTTTATATTACCCGTGGAACTTAGTAACTTCCTATGGTGTGCATGTAAATACAGCAAACAAACAAAATACAATGTCTATATTACATGGCAATACGTCATATCATTAACTAAAAAGTAGTTGAGATTTAATTGTCAAAGTCAAAGATCCGAGCATTTTTGTTTTTGAAATTTTTTAGCAAAGATTTTATTTGAAAAATAGAAAAGAATAAAATTCAAAGTTAAGAAAGAAAAAAAGTACATATTTGTCAAGTATTAGTGGATAAAAATGAAGTTTTTCAGAGTTTCTATATTTGTAGTTGGTAGACATAGGTATTTTCATTCTCTATGCGCACACACACAAGTAGTTTTCATTGACTACCATCTACAAATAAACCAATAAGTTTTAGCAAAACCATAAGAGAATACTATTTTTTTGGATAATTGTAGCACTTTCGGCTAAATGTTCTAAATAAACATCTATTAATAAGAGATGTTTATTATGACAAAGAAGTTTCCTGAATTAAGTGTTTTAAGATGGTGACAAAACTCTTCAAATTTTGCCACAATAACAAAACGAGAATAAAGAGATTGAGAAGATAAAATACCTTGAACATTCAAAGAGAGATCGAGTGGGGTATGCTGTTTGTGTCTTTTTCTCGACACTATAGAGAGGCATGGGTCTAATTTGACATGAGCTGTCATGTTCATTTGTCATGAGTCGAGAGGAAGGGGCTTGTTTCTCTAGAAACAATTATAGGACCATCAAAGAAATTTGGTCTAAAATATACAAATACTTTGTCTTTTAATCTTATAGATCAGTGGGGCTAATTGTAGGGTTACATGAAGGAGGGTTTCACGTGACGATTCGAGGAGCATGAGCCGTACCCACGCCCCACCCTACCTGTCACTGTAAATCTGAAAGCCTAATTGCAAATATGATGGGGGTTTTGGAGTACTGCGGAAATGCAAGTCCAACGGAGACATCAATGGAAAAACTTAGTCTGCAGTTTATGGGCAACACTAGCACAGCAAGTGACCACTTGCTCAATCACTACCCTACACCATCATGTATGTCAATGCTGGCTGTCACTTGATATTTTGGGTGTTTTCAGAATTGATATAGGCACGTACCTGACCTGAGTTATTAGGTTAGCTCTTCTTCGATCATATCTATAATCGACCTTTGGGAACAAAAGGTGATATAGAGATATTTTTTAGTTGGATGCCATATTACGTAAGAAACAAAGTCTAGGTTCATTGAAGTCAGTTCCGAATGGAGTTGCTTATTCCATCCAAATCTGTATTCTGCATTTCGTACCGGTTGAGCAACTCCAACGTAGGTGAATGTCCGGAGTACTTCAATCATCATATTATTAGTTAAAATACAGAGTACATATATATACATGACAATGACCTCCCAGCAAGCCAAACCAAACATACAGTTAAATCTTGTTGTCCAATAATTGCCATTCACCAGTACCGAACCGGATCATTTCAAATAGAAAAATGCATGCCAGGTTCCAGACTAGATTGTTTGGCCACACCTCTATATAGATTATGGAGTATGCTCCTAACAGCTACAGCCTACACACAATGGATCACTTCAGACAATAACGTAGTAGGTTTATCAACAGTCAAAATTTTGTTTAGGTTTCACATTTAAAAGTACAATGTAGGAGTTAACTCATACTATATAACTCTTAAACTGGCTGCTATTATGTTGAATTGAAATGTCGAGGGATATTACAGAGATGTCGATCGCGATAAAAAAGCTCCTACCTCGATTCATGTTGCAGAAAAAGCATTACGATGCATTTATGTAATGCGGCTAATGCTTCAAAAAAAGAAGAAGGTGTAATACACTTCAAACGTGACCATTTGAATTTTGATTATATAGAATATCCGCTTAGAAAATTGTATTCTAATCAGACGTTACGCAATGCTTCGTTGTACAAAGGCGGAAGCCAAATGTGAGCAAATAGGGGTATTTGTTTGCCCTCATTTGACAACTGATTTGCAGATGCTATTGTTTGAATGCACATAATGGGATTTTTTTTACCCCTTTCACTTTTAGTTCTGGCTCCACCGCAAAGCAGCCGGTACGTTTAGGGAGCAATGGGCAGGTGACCAAACATCACTCCCCGCATGTTACATTAGGACAAAACACTGAAAATAGGGGTCACATTTAGGCGCCCATTCCAGGCACATGAGATTTCAATGGAGGGGCAGCTTAAATGTCAATTTGACAAACTAATAAATCATTTAAGCTGAGTCGTCTTACTGGCTGCCGAAATTTAGAGACATGACTGGCAAGTGAGTCATATATTGGTCCCAACTTATCAACTTACGGTCCCGATTAGCTAGCAACCTAGTAGCTAATTAAGAATGAACTGACATACATGACATTGGCAAAGAAGAAGACGAAGAAGCTGTCCGATGTGATGTTGATTACAAGACAAAATATATTGAATGCATAACTGAGTCATGATAGCTCTCTCTAGCATTTTTTCTTCTTCTTTTGACTCGCCATTTGCATCTTGCAACGGTGACAATATGAACGTACATTTGGCCTTTGGGTTCCTTGGTAGTAGGGAGTACGAAAGAAGTTCTTCAACCATATTTTTTGTTGGGTATATTTAATTTCCAAGTAGATTGAGAGTATATTTCCTTGCAAAAGAAAGATGTGATTTGTTTCTCCTTCGTAGGGTTTTAATTGTTCGCTATTTTTGTTTTTCTTAATATGTTCAAGTTCAAGTGAGTTATGCCAAATGTTTGCTATTGTCGTCTATTAGATGAAGATCTATAAATCGGACGATTATCTGTTACATATTATTCAAATCAGTGTTTGTTCATAAAAAAAATTAAAATAGATGTTTATCCATTTTTCTAGGTAATACGATATTTAATACCAATTATAAATATATTTTGGAATTTTACTTTTTTTAGTCTTCCAATATTAACCTCCCTATAAACTTATCCATTTTTTACATTTACCATTAAATTTTACGGTTAATTTAATTATTTTCTTGTTTTAGGTAAATAGGTCAAGTTATTTCCGATTATTATGGATTAAAAATATACAATTAACAATAAATATATATCAATCTTATCACTTTCTTATGCAGATCCTATTTCTCTGGTGCAAATCATACTGGATAGTTGATTCACTATATTATGCATTGGCAGGAGATGCTTTACTTTCTTACGCATTTACTTGTTTGAAGTTGCAGATCCTATCATAGATTCTTGGCAACTACTGATGATGATATAGTTTGTTTCCCTCTTGCAATCCGTAGTAAAAATCTTCAGTTGAACTGATTGCTTTATCTATGCGATGACGGATTTCTGCAAAAAAAATATAGAGATTCAAGTTGTATGTGCCGTTGTGGACGAGCATATGAAACAACTCAAGGAGAACTCATACTTTCTGTTTGTTATCTCTAAGCCACTTGATTGATTTGTCGTTAAAATGATACTTTAGCATGTAGCAGTTACATTTTCCATAATTTAATCTTGTGTAATTTTTTTCTAGATAGTATATACAGTATATCAATTGCAAGTAGCTTTTTTCGTGTATTGTTCCAATCAGACCTTTTGTATATTTGTATGATTTAATATTTTATTTATAGGCAATATATATATATATATATCAAATGGAATTGTAAGTAGTTTTTTGTGTACTGTTCCAATCACGCCATTGTATATTCAAAAGTTCATGAACTAGGACATTTCAATAATACACGAGTCGAATATTTGATTCATGTAAAAATCCAGAAGATGATGTCAGATCCAATGTTCTCTCGACGAAAAAATTGCAATTAAGATATGCCAAATTAAAAAATATGAACGATTCTGTTTTTGCACACAAAAGAAAAAGCAAAAAAGAAAAAGCAAATTCATTTTTATTGGATACATAAGATATCCTCATATCTGATACACAGGATATGTAATATTCTTATATCCGGAAATAACCAAACCGCATCTTCAGCAAATTCTTTCATGTTTATTGCATATTATCTCTATGCAATATTTGCAATATTTCCTCCCCAAGATAAGCACCACCATGTTTAGTGCATATCCATTTTCTTTCCCTTATGTATCTTCTGTATTGCGAACTGTCCAGACATATAAGAGTCTCCAGTTTTGTATTATGTGATGTAGAATGAATGTGTACCAATAAAGTTCATCTTCTATACCATTTTCAATATGGTATAAGAGCAAGGTTAATCCACACTCAAACTCAAAGAAATATCAAATCTTCAAACTTTCTGTCTCTCCATGGCAGACAGTAACCCAACCAAAACAATTGGAGATGCTACAGACCATAGCTCTCCCTATTATCTACACCCTTCAGACTACCCAAGACAAATACATGTGAATGATGTCTTGACGGATAGCAATTACCTAGATTGGATGCAAGAAATGGAGAATTTCTTGTTTGCCAAAAACAAGATAGGTTTCTTTGATGGAAGTATCAAGAAACCTGAAGAATACAGTACAAAAAATGATGGCATGGAAACGTTGCGATGCCATGATTAGAGAGTGGCTCACTACAACAATGGATAAAGAGATTCGAGGCAGTGTTAAGTACACCAATTCCGCTGCAGAAATATGGTCAGATCTTCGTGAAAGATTTGACAAAGAGAGTGCGCCTCGGGCATACGAATCAAGGAAATCCATCTCCAATACAATGCAAGATGGAATGTCCGTTTCCTCCTACTACACGAAGCTAAGGGTGCTATGGGACGAAATACAGTCTTTTCTCCCTATTCCGAAGTGCAAATGTAACAACTGTACGTGTGATGTTGGTAAAGCTCTCAATGAAAATTAAGAAAAGGAACGCCTCTATGTATTCCTATTGGGTTTGGACAATGAGTTTGCAACCATTAGAACCCAAATTCTGAATATGAAACCTACTTCGTCGCTGTCAACAGCCTATCATTTGGTTGCCGAAGATGAGCAACAAAGAGTAATCACCGGCAGTTCAAGAAGAACCGCGCCTGATTCAGCTGCTTTTTACTCAACGGTAAGAAATGTCCCAGCGAGAAACACTTCAGGCAACAACAACAGGCTGTTCTCCGAGCAAAACATGCGTGTTCCAGGCCTGCTCTCGGAACGCAGCAGACACATCCCAGGTTCTGTGTTTTCAGACACTTCAGAAGTTTCTAGGAGGGATGGAAGGCAAGCTGAATATTATGATTTCTGCAACAAGTCCGGACACAACAGGCAGGGATGTTTCAAATTGATTGGGTTCCCGGATTGGTGGACAGCAAAACCCTCTAACGATCGCAGACCTTCCAGATTCAAGTCGAGAGCCGCTTGTGCAGAAGTTTCTGTCGACCAAACAGATGCATCAGGAGATTGCGTTGATATTGGAGGTTTGAGCTTGACAAAAGACCACTATGAACAGTTTCTAAAACATGTAGTTGCCGAGAAGAAGACGGCGAATGAAACCTCTCGCAGCGCAAATATGGCAGGTAAATCTCACCATGATAATAGTTGGATAGTGGATACAGGATGCACAGAACACATGACCTACATAACTGATATTCTCGAAGAAAAATCCGTAAGCAGCCATGAAGCACCAGTCACGATTCCAAATGGTGAGGTCATTCCAGTTAAAGGAAGGGGTAATCACACTTTGAAAAATGGAATAAAAATGAGAGGGGTCTTGCACATTCCAAAATTTACATGCAATCTGCTATCTGTTAGCAAACTTACGAAAGATTTAAAGTGTACAATGACATTCTTTTCTGATTTTTTTGTCATACAGGACTTGCATTCGAGGAGATTGATTGGAACGAGTAAGTGCAAAGATGGTCTATATCAAATGGGGATGTCTACAAGTAGAAGAACATCCATGATGACAGTGTTGGATATGTGGCACAAGAGATTGGGACACGCTGGTGACGAAAACTTATCTCAAATAAAATTCCTTAATAATGTTTCTTTCAAGAATAATAATGATGTTTGTGATTCTTGCGTTAAGTCAAAAATGACAAGACAACCTTTCCATAAAAGTACTACTAAAACAAATGTTATCTTTGAATTACTACACTGCGATATATGGGGAAAGTATCGAACACTTTCTTTCTCTAAAGCCAGCTATTTCCTAACAATAGTTGATGACTACAGTAGATCTATTTGGGTATTTCTACTGAAACACAAGCATGAAACAAGTACATGCTTGGTTGCTTTTTACAGAATGGTTAAAACACAGTTCGAAAAAAACGTTAAGAGAATAAGATGTGATAATGGTAGGGAGTTCACTTCAAATAGTATGCTTGCTTTCTATGCCGAACAAGGAATTACTATAAAAACGATGTGTCCACACACTCCGCAGCAGAATGGGGTTGTAGAACGGAAGCACGGATATCTTCTCGAAACAGCACGAGCCCTCAAAATTGAAGCCAACCTCCCAATAAGATTTTGGGGAGAATGCATCCTGACTGCGGCCTACACCATCAAGAGACTTCCTTCAAAGATAACCAACAACAAGTCACCATACGAATTATTGTTTGATCAGAAGCCAACTTATGATCATATGAGAATTCTTGGGTGTATGGTCTATTATCGAAGTTTCGAGACCAAAGGTGACAAGTTCGCAATGCGAGGGAGACCAGGGGTTTTCATGGGCTACCCAAATGGAACAAAGGGATACAAAGTGTACGACCCAAGTCACGACAGAATCATCATATCCAGAGATGTAAAATTTGCAGAGAATGTGTTTCCCTTCACCACAAAAATCAAAGAAATAGTACATAAAGAGGAGAACGTTTTTCAATACCCATTCATAGATGATCAAGCAGAGAATGATCCCAACAGGCCATACGCAGCCCATGAGGACTACCTCAACAACCTTGAACATGTCGAAATGATGGACTTGAGGCCTAACGAACCAGAAATCAATTCTTCCGAAAGCCCATGTTCGTTGGAAGAAAGTGGTCCGTCTAATGGGTCGGCTACTCTAGCACTTAATCAAATTGAAGGCACACAAGCCCAAAACAACAATGTTGGGATGGGAAGAGAACAACGTACTAGGTTCAGGCTTGCTCGACTCAATGACTATGATGTACGACTTCCCCCATCCATATACCATGCACAACTTGCCTTCGATCAACACTCCTCAACGGTATGTCCCTTAGCAAATTTTGTTTCCTACGATAAATTTTCTGACTCCCACAAAGCCTTTTTGGCTGCCATCAACTCCAATGATGAGCCGAAAAACTTTAAGGAATCCATGCAGGACAAGAACTGGAGAACAACCATACAAAGAGAGATAAATACTCACGAAGAGAATGGAACTTGGACCATAGAAGACCTGCCCGATGGGAAACGAGCCATGGATTCGAAGTGGGTCCACAAGATAAAGTACAAGACAAACGGTGAAATAAAGAGGTACAAGGCTAGACTCGTCGTAAAAGGCTACACACAAATGGAGGGGGTTGACTACCACGATACGTTTGCTCCAGTTGCCAAGCTAGTTACAGTTAGAAGCCTACTTGCTATTGTTGTTAAGAAGGAGTGTATTATTCATCAACTTGACGTGAACAATGCATTCTTGCATGGGGATTTGTATGAGGAAGTTTACATGAAGATTCCACAAGGCTATGACAAAGGGGGAGACACGAAGGTATGCAGGCTGAGAAAATCTCTCTATGGTTTTAAGCAAGCCTCGAGGAACTGGTATCAAAAATTCACACCATCTCTACTCGAACTTGACTTCAAACAATTCTACGCGGATCACTCGCTCTTCATTTACAAGAAAGGAAAAGTTTTTGTCAGTGCCCTCATATACGTCGACGATGTTATCATTGTGGGAAATAACCAAGACAAAATACAAGAAGCGAAATCCTACCTCGACAACAAGTTTAGCATCAAAGACCTCGGACTCCTGAAGTACTTTCTTGGAATCGAAACCTGCGCGTACAAAAGACGGATTGGTCCTAAGCCAGCGAAAATACACTCTAGACATTCTAGAAGATAGTGGAATGCTGGGGTGTAGACCGTGTTATTTTCCCACGGAGCAAAATCTAAAACTTGACAATGATGATGGAGATATTCGTGTGGATGCAAGTAAGTACAGATGTCTGGTAGGGAGGCTTATGTATCTCCAATCCACGAGACCGGATCTCACATACTCGGTAAACGTACTAAGCCAATTTGTCTCTGATCCCCGACAGAAACATTTAGATGCCGCAATGAGGGTCTTACGATACCTAAAGGCTACTCCAGGACATGGGATCTTCTTTCCCAAAAATGGAGGAACAAACTTGGTCACGTACTGTGATGCCGACTGGCTGGGTTGTCCTATCAAAAGAAGGTCACGAACTGGATACCTTTTGTTCCTAGGGGGAGCGCCAGTTTCTTGGAAATCTAAGAAACAATCCGTCGTCTCACGATCCTCGGCTGAAGCAGAGTACCGAGCCATGGCAACCACCACTAGTGAATTTTTATGGATGCGCTGGCTCCTAAAGGGACTTGAGGCTGAACAAAGTGGACCGACGCCCCTTTATTGTGATAACCAAGCAGCTAGACACATTGCAAATAATCCAGTTTTTCATGAACGAAGGAAGCATGTTGAAATGGATTGTTACTTTGTCAAGGAACGAGTTGAGTCCCAAGAGATAGAACCCCTCTACGTCAACACGAAGATGCAGATATCCGATCTATTCACTAAATCACTGGGGTCACACCAACTAGAGTCTTTACTCGTCAAGCTGGGCATGCGCAACCTACACGCTCCAGCTTGAGGGGGAGTATTGGATACACAAGATATCCTCATATCTGTTACACAAGATATGCAATATTCTCATATCCGGAAATAACCAAACCGCATCTTCACCAAATCCTCTCATGTATATTGCATATTATCTCTATGCACTATTTGCAATATTTTCTTCCCAAGATAAGCACACCATGTTTAGTGCATATCCATTTTTTTCCCCTTCTGTATCTTCTGTATTGCAAACTGTCGAGACATATAAGAGTCTCCAGTTTGTATTCTGTGATGTAGAATGAATGTGTACCAATAAAGTTCAACTTCTATAGCACTTTCAATAACTTTTTCACAAAAAAAAACACACAAAGAAACATATCGATTTTTGCTTAAAGTTGTTATTTGATTGTGAAAAAGGTATATGCAGAAACAAATTTGTTTGTGAAAAAAGGTATGCAGAAACAAATTTGTTTGTTAAACGAAATCTACTAAGAACAACCTAGATTTTAGCAATATAAATTTATTCAAACCTCCAAAGAAACTGCCATCCTTATTTTCTCTTAAGCAAATAATCCTAAAATGTGATAATGTTAATTATTTTTATTTATTTTTTAATACTGGAAAATGAGAGCATTAGTAAATATTTACACAAATACAGTTTTTTTTGCATATTCAAATTTATTTAACGGATTAAATTTTTTAAATTATAGGTAAACTTCCATTTTAGAAAGATTGGTGTGAAAACTATAATTTGCAAAATCTAATATGGGTAAACAATATAACCTTGTAATTGTTCGCTATTTCATGTTTCTTTACGAGTTATGTACTTTCTTGACTTCTCCCTTATCTTCTTGCAAATTTCAGTAGCCAAGTTTTGCTCATTTTGTGCAACACCAACAAAATGACAAAAACATATGGACCACAAATTAATCACATTATTATACATGGGAATGGAATCCTTTGGCGCATCGTGCAATCGTCTAATGCGTCTTTATCTTGTAATTACTCTAATGAAATTGACCTTGCCTCCATTATTACATATGTAGATGTATGTGTCAAAACATCCTTACACAATTTTTTTGTAGCACAGGTATCTAGGCAAAAAAAATAAAAAAAATCCATCCTGATGCTGAGAAATTTCAAATTCAGGTTGGTGGTATCATCATCCAACAACTTTATTATTGTACTACAGTAGCATCTGCACATCCTACACATTGAGGGTATAATGTACATATCTTTAATCGGTTATCTTAAGTCAGATAAGGGAAGCCAATTTAGAGAGTAATTCACCACCCAAAAATCAAAAGCCAAAATCGTACAATTTACTTCCATAAATTTTTTATAGAAAAGACAGTGATTTTCTATTTTATTAGTATTGGTTAGTGATCCCGGTTTCTCAGAACATGAAGTGTGAATCAAACCCGATCATCTAAGTCAAACACCTTTGACACTAAGCCAGTTTGTAGGGTTTCATCTTATAGTTGACAAGAGTAGAGTGATGATGATCCACAACTCCACGCAGGGTTGAAGCTAGCAAGCAGAAGATTTGTCTATCGTGGTAATTTCTCATTACTTGTTGTTTCATTAAAGTCAACCAAACAATTAAAGGTAAAACAGGACCGACAGATTCGAATAAGACATGACCAAAACTAAAGACATCGATGTGGAATCGTACTGGAAAAAAATAATAGATTGACTGGCCTTTTCTTTGTTACCTTGTTTTGCAAGGTAATGGTAATTTCTGAGTATAAGCAACAACCCAACAACAAACCGCCATCTTAAGAAAGAATAATGTTTTGATAATTTGTATTAATTCGGTGGGTAGTCAGGGTCAAAGCTTAACCGTTTTTTTTTTTAAAATGAGTATTTTTCTAGATTCGATCGTAAACAACAATTTTTTTTATTTTATATTGGAAAAGATAATTTATTAATGATCTGAAGAAAATATTTCTACTCCATACATATTATAGTTTCTAGCATCATAAGAAATATGTCTATTTAAAAAATGAATAAGGGTAGTGTACGAACAAGATGGTGTTACAATGGATTTTGATGTCAGGGCAGCAACCACCTGGTTTGCACTCCCCTTGACAGAATTAAATCGTTTTACATTTGAATTTATATAGTCTTTACATGAGTGTAGAAGGTCTTGTAAAATGGTTTGTCTCTGCCATTCGATGCATGTGATTTAATTTTGGGTAAATGTGATATCATATTTGTGCTCCCCTTCTAGCTCCACTCCATTAAGCCCTAGCGATTTTGCCCACAATATTGCTTCATTTAAAGCTTGAGTCCCCGCTTGATTGTCTCCCTTTAATTTCATTGTCTTTACCTTGGCTTCCCTGTAATTTCCACACCAATCACGCATAATTAGTCCAATGGTAATAATGTTGGTTTG